>JAOBRD020520226.1:0-16962 GCA_027575215.2 Hydrozoanthus sils | reverse complement strand
ACTCTGAACATCTGAAGTTTGAACACAGCAAACGAAGTTGACAACATGTTGATCTCGTTCTTGGCCTCAGTCTCGCGCGTCTTGCAATATGCGTGCAGTAGCTTGGTAAAAAACTAATTTTTTTTGTTAATTCATCTTTTTCTGAAAAAAAGTAATTTCTCACTGATTCGCTGGTTGGGTATATGCTAACATAATTATTCTCCTCAGTGTCGGTGAAAGCCAAGTACATTTACCGAGCCGCTTTCGCGGCTCAGTGAATATCCTTGTCTATTCACCTCCACTTCGGTGAATAATTACTCACTATTCACCTTGGTCACTCAACCGTGAAAAATGAATCCCCGTTTTGCTTCAGTTTCGTAGAAGAAATTCTTAAAAGAAACGAGGAAAGAACCCCTTTAAACACAAAGAAAGCGACAAAATTTGGTGTTTCAGTGTTTAATGGTAAGTTTTCTTCGTTTAATATCAACAGCACAGCTTTTTGCATTGTTTACCAGTTGGCGGCTGAGAAAAACCATCGACACTTTAAGTTTGTTTACAAACCTTTTTATTCATGCATGGCCATGTAAACACGAAAGAAAATTAAAAATTTTAACAAAGAAAATACATTTTGTAGCATGGTTTCAGCAATAAAATGAGTTAGTAACGGCTGTCGAAGAAAATGACTCCAACTGAACGGAAAAAGTGCCTCGAGAAATTTTATGTCCCAGTGTCGACAAGAAAACAAGATGGCAGACCTTACAGCAAAAAGTCTTTCATCTTAATTTTTGAATTTTCTTAAATTTTTTGAAATTAATTATTTTCAAAAGTGTTATTCACCTGCTAGTTTGATATTAAAACAATTATCCCCCTCAGTGTCGGTGCCTAGCGATAGATGTTTATCCACCACTAGTCACCTCCACTTTGGGAGATAATTGTTAAATACTGCTTCATGTGAAGGCTGAGGACTGACCGAACACCCACGAAAACTATACAGACAAAACACCTACATTAAGCCTTCCAAAACACTAAGACAACAATTGGTCCACCTCAAGGACCCAGTTCCGTAAAGAAAGAATAACAGGCCTGGTCTACAAGATTACAAGTGATTCATGCGATGCCACATACGGGAAGAGAGAGCATTCGCTAAAGGCCAGACTTGACGAACGCAAAGGGCCAGATCAAACACGTCAGGAGTTCCCAAACACATACACAAAGAATGCGAAAGACACACAGTTACAATGCCCAACACCAAGGTATGGTCAGTGGAACCAAAATAGTTTGAAAGAGGCGTAAATTAGACTTTTTTTGTAGGGGGCCCCCCACCCATTACCCATTCCTAAAGGCGGCAGATTTAATCTGGCGCTCGTAAAGAACAATACCTCCAAAAGGCACTATTTGAAGAGTTCTCAACCACTGTGAACAAGGTCACAGCAGTGAAAAGCTTAGTGTAGTCTCAGTTTTCATTTTCAAATTTAGGAGAAAGTTCAGCTATTCTTTATTATATATTCACACTGAACGGATGAACTTTTGTCAGACCGCATCAGTAAACACCAGCCTGCATAAAAGAACAAGTGGGTTAGAAACAATCAGACTGAAATTTGGTTGAAGAAGGTACCATAGATATAAGAACATATTCCACCTGAAAAATGTGAAAATTATTCCTATATAAAAAGCTTGATGCTGAGATAGATACTGTTCATATTCAAAATTTAAAATCGTAGCCATTGTACAGATTGTTTAACTGCAGTTATAGGAATTTTCAAGGAACATTGTTTTGGACTTTGCTAAATAGAATTTTATAGCCAAATAAATGTTACCTTCTGGCTTCTTTAATTTAATTTTGAGAAGCATTTTTGTACCAGGTTTTGCAGAAATCTGACCCGACGAATAAGAACAAAATCAACCTGAACCCCTAAACATGTGTTTTTGGTGCAGGTCTTTACTTTATTCTGTATCTCAGTTCACTTTATTCTGTATCTCTATTGCAAATTCAGGACAATAATTAGCTATTCTTAATTTTTCATGCACACTGAATGGATGAATGTCATCAGACAGCATCAGGTATGTTGAAACTAAGGTGATATCGAGAAAAAAGGTGAAGAAGTTTCATTTGTTGATAAAACACAGCTGGTTTGTATGTATCCTAAATCCGATTAGGTTTTGTTCTTGATACATTTTTAACTGCTCTTTTTCAAATTTCTCAGGTGGATTGTTCTGATCGATGAACTGTGAAATTCATTTATGTGATCTCGAATTATAATATCAAAGACATCTCAGTGATAAAAAGGGCCTGGCAGAACTGATTTGCAATCTTACCTTAGCCTTGTGAAGAAATTAAAAGTCCTTCAAGTTGTACTGACTCAAAAGCCGATGTTCACCGCCGTGAGAAAGATAATAGCGAGGAGTTAAAACGGCTACGGTACGGATTAAATACAAACGCAATTAATTAATACCAGCTGCCTTTACTCAACTTTCATTTAATTCTTTTTGTCTTTGCCGTCATAGACATACGTGGGAGAATTAAATCCGCACGTCCAATTACACTGTAAACATTGAAAAATTTCGATGGTATGAAAAATGGAAAAACGTCCTGTAAAAATCTTGTAAAACGACGTTTACAGGACTTTTGGACTTTTGCAGATACTGTAAATAACCTGTAAATTTAGTTAAGAAACCCTATAAAATCCTGTAAATTTCAGTTTACAGAGTCCGGCTGTAAACTATTTTTCCGTGACATTTTCAAAGTTTGGAAATTTTAAATTTTCTCCAGTGATTTAGGTCGAGGCGCAACCTAGAGAGGCACGGAAGCGCAAGAAATTCAAGAAATGCTTCCAATTTATACCACAACAAGTTTAAAAAAAAAAATCATTTTTAAGCATCGCTGAGAAGATTTTAGCAAAGTATACGTTTATGAACATAATCTCTTGGCCTTGGGAAAACACTAAATCAAATAAAGAATCGCTAAAAATTAAGAAAAAACACGAAAGAATAAAAATAAAATAACTGAAGCTAAAATTTTTGAAAAAGCATGCTTTAACCTAAAACTTTTAAATGTTTTTACACTACTTAATTTAAAAATTCAGACAAAAAATGAAATTGAGTGGGAATAAATGAAAGTTGCAACCAGTCTTACCCTCGGGATACTGGTCAAAGTTCAAACGAACTCGGCAATTTTTCTTTCAAATCATTTCTGGGTGCTCTATATGAGAATACGCCCCGTATTATGCTGTTTAAGGGAATAAACTAAACCAACAAAGCGTTAAAGTGTATTAACGTATTCTTGTGTTCAGCCAGGGCCCGGTTGTTCAAAAATTAACCGGTAGATATTAACACTGGGTTAAGAAAAGCTTCATACAATTATATCTTTGTAATGAAATATTTGCTTTATTTATACAAACACTGCTCAGAATTTCAGACAACAAAACATGTTCACCACAAATTTCCAAACCAAGCCAGTTAACGGCTCGTAATCAGCATGGGTTAAAAACATAACCCTGGGTTAGAGCTGATCGATCATTGAACAACTGGGCCCTGATGCATAAAGAAAAGTTTTTGGTAATGTGTTAAATATAACTAATGTAAAGATTCGCACTTAAGGCCTAATTCAAACGCCGAAATTTACATGAGCCGATCCTAATGTAGGCGAGTTTTAGCTTGCATTAGAATTATTGGCACATGTAAAGTTCGACCGTCTGAAGGGGTGTTTTGAGTACAGATGTTTCTCACTTTCTGTTGTTTCATTTACTAACTCATTGTATTGAAGGTGCTAATCTACCATTAATGTTTCTTTGACTAGGTAAGCTTGTATTCAGAATTTTCACAGCAAATTTGGCGAATTCTACCATAGATAAGTTTCAGTCAATACAGCTGTAGAAAAGCAATTATTCGATCTTTTTGGTTTGCTTTATGGTGTTACTTCTCTCAAGTTAAACCGACACTGTCTATACCTATATTATTTGATTGAGGTAAAGCTTTTTATATGAAATTTTACCCTCTATAACCCTCTCTATATCCAACATACAATTTCTTTGTCCTCTACAGGGCACACATCCGCTATACCCTACACACTGCCCGTTTTTCTAAATTTTTGTCTTGGGGAAACCTGTTTATGTATAAGACGGTTAATTTATATGAAGTATGGTGCTTTACTTTACGTTGTTTGTTTGTGGAAAACGGCTTATCATAACGTCAGCCAATGCATTAGATAACGTATGCTTTTTTATTTAAACATCTGTAATGATTTCTTTGAAAAGTGTTTTACTTTACTTTACGGCTCAAATCCTGTCTAGAAGTCGGTAATTAATTGTTTATGAAGGAACAAGAAGCTTGCACAAGGTTTATACATTCATCTTTTCATCATTACGCAAGCCTCGTTTGCAATTTATTTTTCTACTTTTTGGCTGCAAAAATCCTTTAACTGGCGTTTTCTTATAATGGCATTCCGGTTAAATATCAGTAGGAACAAAGACATGTACATATAAAAGTATAAGTCTTTATTGCTCAAACAAACATTGATTTCGAGCCCACTTGATGGAGAGCACGTTTCAGTTATCATGCAAGTATATGAATGCAAATCATTCTGCATGCATGCATGAAACACTCTTTGCATGTATGTAGCATGCATGCTACATGCATGCAAATTTAGGAAGGTTGCGAAGGAAAACCAAAAGTAAGTTATCGATAAACCAGTAAAAATGAACCATTCCGAAAAAGATGACGATCAGTAAATTTACCCGCAGTTCTTTGCGCTTGAAAAATCTAAACTTGCTTATAAAAACACACAAAGGGATCCTGTTAACTTCAAAGTTGAAGTTAAAAGTGTTGAGTTTCCCAACTGTGGGTCTACGAGCCTCATTTAACGGTGTTAGTGCGCAATGCAATGTGGTAAAATTTACGGCCGCTATCTTTTTGGAATAGCCAATTACGCATTGAATTGTTGTAAAATTTACGGCCGCCATCTTTTTCGGAATAGCCAATTACGCATGCGCAATGCATTGTGGTAAAATGTACCGCCGCCATCTTTTTCGGAATAGCCAATCGTTAGCTGTTGGAACTTGTTGAATTGGAATATTTACAACAAAGGTTTGATTGAAATATTTGATCTCTCTATTCTTCAATGTTCAAACAGTTAAACATTTTTGCAGCGAAACCTATCGCAGTTTTGGCCGGAAGAAAAGGTTTTTTTTAGTGTTTTGCTGTTTGTTTTGAGAATTTTGTACTTCTGAGTATGTAGACTCGCTCGAACGTAACTGGTGGTAGAGACCTTATTTCTTTTGACAGCTTTTTTGTCGGTTTCTCTTGATGTTTGCTTGCATACTAGTTCAATGGCAAATGGCTTCGACGCTATTTCTTTGAGATATCTGTCGTTTTTTTGTGCTTTGTGTCGTTTGTTTCTGGATTTTTTTCCGGCAGGATGGATCTTTCCACGGACTTGCTCGGTCAGGATTGGTTGCGAGTTGTGCACGCAACGATTTCTGGACAATCCTTCTTGGCGTTCCCACGCATGTACAGATAGGAATGTTTTTTTTCTTTCGTCGATTTGTTGAAGATAAAGACTGCTTATTTGGTTTTTTCGTGGGAAAGACATATCCATGTACTAAATAGTAAGTTTGAATGGTATTCCAGTTTAACTCGTATATGTGTTACAAAGTAAAACACATGTAAGACTTCATTTTTATGTTGACAACTAAAACTTTTTCATATTTGTCGTTTGAAACAGAAGATCTTCGACTTTGAAACAGATTTACTCAACTTGCGAAAAATCTTCTGGCCTCGTTCCACTTCAATGACAATTCGGCAGTATTTGCATTTATAACCACGTAGTTACTACTAGTTAAGCTAGAATTTGCTTGTTTTCATTAAATGGACCTGGTCTGCCAACTAAAAGAACTAGTTTCAGGTCACTGCAAATAGAAAGAACGACAACAACAATTGAAGTACAGGACATAGTTAGCAGAACAATCAAACACAAAAAAAAATTTTAAAAAAAAATCCCGAAATGTAAGTGTATGTTTCTTCCAGCCACAACCTTTAAGGAGTTCGTTTAGAAAAAAGGTGATTTCATTTTTCAGATACCTTTTAATTAAAAAATGTCAGGACGGCAACGCCAACAACAACGGTAAAGAACAAAGGAAAGTAAAATAGCCGCAGGTTGGAGTGCACCGTGCTGCCCGGCACCTGCATGCCGTCTTTTTGGAAATTTCCAACGTGATGAGCTCAGCTTTAAGTTCTTACGAGTACAAAGAAGTCATAAAAAGTATTTTCTCAATCTTCTCTTACTTTCAAGAAGGAAACTTTAATATTTTTTCTGTTCACAAAGTCGTAACTTGTAGAAAAGAATGAGACAGCTAGGCGTATTTGATCGAAAAGGACAAACTTTTTGCAAGCCGTCATCATGCTCATGTAATTTTGCACCAGTAGTTTGATGATCCCTCTTAGTTTGCAATGATACACGTGTGTTGAATCCAGAATTAGATCTATATAGTTTCTTTTAACTGCCAGAAAACCCCCCTCTAACTCAGGATCAAGGAACAAAAGACGGTTAAACAGGCCCGGCGGAGCCAGTTCCATCGGTTCTTGAGCTTGATGGCATTTTTTGTATTTAAATAAGAAGTTCTGAATTTTTTTGCATCAAAAGTGTAAACAACAAAATGGCGGCATCTTCTTACAGGCAAGTAACAACAAATTGCGACTGCAAACACATGAAATTTCCATCGTAAGTGTTGGTTAGTTTTCGGTTCATTTTCTATGAAAATAGGCCAAATGTGCATTTTAGAGAAGCTAAATTTCAAATTTTCCAAGGGGTAAGAAATATGCCGCCGGGCCTGTTTATGCATGAACTTGTGATGCGAGCATTATCTTAGGAAAAAGTTCGAAAGAAGAGGCCAGCTTGAAACGCCATGCTACAGTTGTACTAAAACTGAACTTAGAAAATCCGACTTCAGTCACGCCTTTGGCACAGCGTTCACTGGAGCCAATTAAACCGCGCCATAGTCGTGTAGCACGACAAGATGACCCCTGCTACACGACTTTAGCTCGAGCTAATTGAGGTTTATTGTTGCAATTGACAAGCTTTTAGGTAACTAGTTCGGCTGAAGTTCGACGTCTAAAACCAGGCCGAACAAAAGTCATTTAACAGTCAACCAGAGTAGAGCTAACAGTTTAATTAGAACGACTGTAGCTAGTACGGTGTTTGAAACAGGCATAGAGGCATGCATGCAATTAGCTTCATCCAAGCTGGGTCAGTGTCAAACAGCAGCTCTTTCACAGAAGGCCCTTCAACAAATCACCTCCTTCGTAGCGGAACATGAGCAAATGTCTTCATATTTTGAGACTCATCAAAAACGTTTTTCTCGCCCTAGTCTAAAAATTAAACATCCCTCTATGTGTACATCACTTTTTATTAATCTAAAATTCAAACCTTGGATTTTCCCAAATGAATGATGTTATCTTTAGCCAGGCGTTTTTTTAAGGCACTGATTTTTAAAACTTTCTGGAAACAACTTCAACATTATATAGACCGTGAAAATCTTTTTGTTTTTACTATGATCCAAAAGGGAGAGTCTGAGGCAACATAAGATGTGGTTTCACCTGTGTTTGCGAATCCCTTCGTTTGTCATATGCACGCAAAGGAATTGGCTTTTGAAATTTCTCCCCACCCCTTTAAAATTCCTGCCTTTTTGTGTAACAAGGTCTTCGTGGTCAGATAGGTTCAGCAACTAGTAAATAAAACCTTATCTTGTCTTACAAGTCAACTAGCCCACTAGCGCTAAATACCCCCTGCATGCTATACTCTCTAAACAACAAAACACTTTCGACTGAAAATACATTTTGTTGATGACTGTATTTGTGTATTATTCATGATTTTTATCACTCAATCTTAGTCATCGTCATCGTAGTCGCCTTCACCAACATCATTCATCACCATAATTCAGTTGTAACTCTTTCTCTGCTCTTAATGCCGCATCCTTCCAACCTTCTGCCATACTCAGCAGCTCTGTGTGCCAGTATGTCTTGATATCCTTCGCTAGGCCGTTCAAATAAGCTGTACAGAGGTTCTGCGCTGATTGTTGGCCATAAGCAAGCAGAGCGTCGTCGAAATCTTTTGTTTGTCCCTGAAAAAGATAAAGAGAAACCTTGGACTGAAATTGCCACAAAGGGAACTGTTTTTATAGCCACCATAATATGTAAATTTTAAAAATTTATTCATTTATCTTTAAATTCGTTGTGAGACATGTAGATTGTGGGCTTATTAATATTGCTTGACAAAACAAATTCTCCTTTTAGCCGGTTTATACTTTAATCTAAAAACTATTGCAAGCTAGAGCTAAGCTATGTTTATTTTCACAGAATATAGCTTGTATATATAAGCTTAACGAGAACCTGCACCCAAAAATTGTTTTCTTATATGTTTTAAAATTAAACATCAGTTTGGGATTTCAAAAAAGTACTTTCTAAAAGAATTTATTTATTTACAATATCTAGCAAAATCGAGTAAAGAAAGTCCTACTCGTTCCCATGAGGGCCGCCATGCTGCACCGACGTCTGATGTCACAACGTGAAACTGTCTGAAGAATCAACTCTATTTATCTAGTTCGAACTGTTTTGTTACTTGCATCCAGTTGAATACAAACCTTTTTAAGCAATTTATATTAACAAAAAGCTTTTATTTCTTCGAAAACGAACTGCAGTTTCTCGTTGTAACGTCAAACGTCAATGCGACTTGGCGCCCTCCATGCGATTGACTATTACTAATTTTTGCAGAATTCTAATAAAATGAATTGTGTTCGAAAGTACATTTTTGGAATCCTAAACTGGTGTTTTTAAACACTAACACGTCAAAGAAGAGATTAGGAGTGCAGGTTCCCTTTAAAAATAATCAGTTCCCTTTGCTTTCAAAAGCACAGTTAAATTGATCAAAAATTCTTCTAAAAATTCATCTCACAAAGTGTGAAATTGGACTAGTTCAGTTTTACTAACCGTTTGTTTAAAGAACTTGTAGTGATAGCCCGATGGCCGTTTTCCATCAACGCGAACTGTTAAGTTCACCTTACACTCGTTGATATCAGCCTTTTCATCGGCGGTGCATTTTGGGAAAACTCTTTGACTGTCGGCCGTATGAACGCCGATGCCAAACCCTTCCCAGATTTCTACTTTGTCTCCATACTGTGCGAAGCCTTGTGATGCTCGACCCGCGTTTTTCTCAATCTATTGTAATCATTGTGCATGTAAAAGTTGACGTTTTAGTTATGTTAAGTATTAATGATATGTTATTTAATAATGTGAATATCTGCATGGTGAATCGACGAAGTTGAGGGGATTATTCGCCACTGAGTCTGAGGTGAATTATTGTTTTAGTAAAATTACTTAGGTGATTATCAGAGAGAAAAATAGCCATTACCAAACATTTTTTTGCAAAAAATTATTTGTTGTTGTCATTTCGACACCGTTGCACGTATCGACATCTGAAGCATTTTCACCCAGAGTTTTATTTTTCACTAAATAGCACAATTTTTATATTGCATTAACTTTAAAAGTGTTATGCAAACTTAGTGCTTTTTAGAATAGCGTTTTCCTTCATGGATATTTGATTCTTCTTCCAACAAAGATCCACAAAACCCAAGGCGGCCATTTTGAAAGTTTGTTCATGCACACGCCGGCTTTAATCACCACGCACGAGGTGATTGTAGCCTGCACAATACTTCAGCCCCCACCAATCAAAGCAGCGGAAACTCTATAAACACCTGTGTTATTTTACTAAAAACCCTGAAACTAACTGCGTTACAAGAGCTTAAGCTAACGAGTTTATTATGGTATGACTTCATTTCAGATATCCTTTTATATACGTACCTTTTGATAATTTCTAGTTCGTCTTTTCACTACCATCAATTACTTTTTTCACTGGAACTCTTTTAACTGAACTTTTCCTTTCCTTTTTCTTCTTCTTTCTTCCTTTTTTCGATTTCTTTTACTTTATTTAACTTTACTTACGACTGTCATTTCCTTTCAACTTTGAATCTCTTGGACTCTAATAAAACAATTGAATAATGCTCTCTCTTTATTCTATCTAGGTATTTTAACACAGTTTCCAGATCACAATCCTTCCTTTTGGCATATAAAGAAAACACCAACCTGTTGCTTTAATATCAGATTAAAAGACCAGTGAGAATAAATGTAGTAATTCATCGCGTCTTTTGCTAGAAATCTCAAGAATTTCTCTCTGTAGAAGTCGGCGTCTTCGTAGGAAGTGTTTTTCAGCGAATCCACCTGTTAATTATCAATGGAGGAAATAATTAAAGTGACCCCCGCTAATCGAAAAAATTTCGGTTTCCCAAGGATTTGATCTCAGAAACAAAATCACTTAACTTGAACTCATTCCGAGTTCTTGATGATTAAGAAAGCCGTTATTCCTTTTGCCTTTTCTAAATGAGTAAAGAGTATCCAAAATATAATCAGGACATTCTTAATTGTATCTATTAGAATATGAAAAATCTGGACATTCTTTATTTTACCTATTAGAGCCAAGATATGATTGCACCAGGCTCACATACCGAGAGCGCTTTAAACACTGAAGATCCAAAACGAAGTCAATAAGTAGGGTATTCTTAATTTTACCTATTAGGGTCTCCCAAGATAAGATTCAAGTTATATTCTTGCAACTGCAACGATCTAACTGTAAAACTCGAAAGAGTGAATGGTTTATGTTAAAAGTACATTATTAGAAAGCTATGTAACTGTTATTCTGGCTGACTACTAAGTTATAGATTCCTGTACTAAGCTGAACTCCTCTCTCCGACCTAAGTGAAGGGTAAGTGAATAAAGAGTGAGGCTATGACGTCAGATATGGGGTAAGTGAAGAAAGAGTGAGGCTATGAGGTCAGATATTGGGAAGAATTGGCTCGAACTGAAAAGATTCATCATTGAAGTGAGGCATCGCACACGATTCGCTTCCTTATAACCTACGTCACACGTTATCCTGGTTTACCGCTGACAAGTTGACAAGCGCCCATGCTGAACGAAAACTAAAACTATAACTTCTCGGAAAAAACGCCACACGAGAAACAAAATTTTAAGATACAGTCACCACACCTTTAGATTCTATTTGAAAAAAAGTTAATTCAAGGGTTCATTTCCCCGTGAAGTATATAATTCAAATTGGGTATTGTGTGTTATATTTCATATAAGATTATACGATCGTGTCTAATATTACCAGAACTTGAAGTGTGTACACATGAAGGGCAGCATATTCTCGGAATGGAATCAACCCAGCTTCAAGTCGCTTGATGTCATAATAAGAAGCACTTGCATTATTCGACATGGAATAGAACAGGTCACCCAAAATCTGGAAGTGAGGTAAATGAGAATATATCATACGGTTAGCAATCCTTTGACAGTCGATAGATCTCTCTTCATTGCTTTGCTGTGCACAGTCCGTCCAGTATCGATGTAATGCTTTATACTCGTTACTCATTAATCTCTTCTCAAGTTCAATTACTCTCCCGTCAACGTATCCTTCCATTTTCTTTAATCGGTTGTTTACATCTTCGGTGAGTTTTTTGAATCCTTTGTTAACACTCTTCACAAGGTCGGACTGGGATGGTTTAGTGAATACTTCTAGCACGCCCAACGCGGCGGAGAACAATCCAAGAGAAGCCGCGAGTTTTGGAGCAACCTCTGTAAATACCTTGAGAAATACTTTAGCACCATTGACCAGTTCTTTTCCTGCTGTAGAATGTGGCTTAATTTTCCCTATGCAAAGAGTTTTAAGTGGTAAGGTAAGGTAAGGCAAACGAGGTAAAGTAATATATAAGGTAAAAAAGTTAAGGCTAAATAAAGTAGATAAGGATCGCCCCATATAAACGTATCCAGCATCCACAATTTTTTTAGCTCTGGCATCCAACAACCAGGGCATCAAAAAGATCGGGATCCGACATCCATTGGCAAGGCATCCAACATCCAGAGCAGCAGAGTGATCAGGATCCGACATCCACTGGCAAAGTATCCAACATCCAGAGCATCAGAGCGATCCGGAATCGACATCCACTGGCAGGCAACCATTGTATATTCTTTACAGCATCGACAGCAAGGAATGCATTCAGCATCCACGGAATCTACGATCTAAGCTTCTGGCATCCAGAAGGTAGGGATCCAGCATCCAGCTAGTGCCCTGGATCCACTTACATAGGGCGATAAAGAAACATGTAACGTACGATAGGTAAACAGAGCGACGTAAGGCACGATTAACAAATTAAAGTAGCTGTTTTACCAAAGGGTTTAATCTATCCAGAGAAAAGCAGTGAGAATGATACACCCGCACGTTCCTTACCAAGAAGCACTCCAACTTCCCAACTTGGATTTGCTTTCATCACGTAGAAAAATTGCTTGCAAAAACTTTGCTAAAAACTTTGTTAAGACTGGAACCCTTTCTGGCATTTTCAGACAACCTACCAAAAACCAGCACCGATACAACTTACGATCCTGTCAGTCTCACACCCCGTCCGTCGCAGTTAATAACCACCAGTTCTTAAAAATCATGTATTAGTTTTCTTCTTGCCCTTCCTCTAGCTGTGTGTGAACACCCTGTAATTCAGTTTTAGGAAACTGCAATAAGGTCAATAAAACGATTGATTGATTGATTAATTGATCTGAAACCAAACCTGCTAGGTACGCCAAAGCATTCTTCTGAGCTTTTGCTACCGGACTCTCGATTGGTTTGATGTCGGGAATACCTCCCCCCGGCTTGTACCCGGTGTATGTACACTCGGAACCTATGGACCGTTTGAACCAGAACAGTCTCCAGTAAGGCTTTGTCTCCGCCCCTGACACGTAGCACAGGGTTACCATGGTTACAAGAAGTGACCAGAGAATGATTCCTTTCATGACGTCACTCTTCTTTCTTGAAACTTTTACTTGTGCTGTATCTGTCTTCAAAATAAGTTAGTAAGATAATGATCAAAAAGTTCATCTGATAAGAAAGTACAGGTGTTCTACTTAATGATTTGAAAAGCAGTAATAATTTCTGCTGAAATCAGTTACATCTTTTAATGTCAAGGAATTTCATGCAGAAAATTGGATTGATGCAGTAGTTACCTTACCAACTGGGCTAATCGCCACCTGGTTAGCCTAGTTGGTAAGGCACCATTCTGTTGTGCAGGAGGCCCTGGTTCGTTTCCCGGTGCCGGACCTTCACCCAGGGTCTTAGAATAACTGAGAAGGTGCTGCCTTTGCTCTAACATCTGCAAATGGTTAGACTTTAGCGTCTTCTCGGATAAAGACGTTAAACCGTAGGCCCTCGGAGTCCAATAATTGGGTTGTAAAACCTGTTGGGTTCTCCGACTACCCATTGCAAGAGTAGTGAAGCTAAGGAAATAAATTTGCTTAATTTTTTATGAAAATGTTCCAGTAGTTACATTCGCATAGTTTTTGAAATAAACTTAGGTTAAAAAGCCTCAGTAGTTGAAGCTGAAAGGACCGAAAATGTTATAGCTCAATTACTGGTCGTATACAGTTGAGCTTTTGTCAAAGGTGACGTTGTTAGGGAATTGTGAAAACTGATTAAGGAAATGTGCAGAAAGAAATAACAAAACCAGCAGTCAGGAACTGCCGAAGCAAAATTGTAAAGAATTAGTTCGAAATTTTGAAACCCGCGTTTCGCTTCTCTTCTTCTTCTTTTTTCTTCCTTTGACCAATCAAAGACTTGTTTATCCTCCCAGGTACTATAGGCAACAGCAAGCAAGCGTGACGAATGTCTGTTCTGTTTTTTTTAAAGGGTTGCTCTATTTTAATTGAACCAATAACGATTCGATATAAATCACTACCACTTACCGTTTACTGCCGCTGCTTTTTAAGTTTCGCCCTTTTTTGCACGTTCTCAATTAACCGACTTGATTTTCGAAAACCAGTTTTGTGATAGAACGGAGCTTCGAACACCGAACTGAAACAAAACACTAATAACTACACAGCTAATAATTTTGCCAATACATGATATTCGTGTTAAATCTTCAAATACAGCTGCTGATATTTACACAGTCCAAACGCGAAAGAGTGAAACAAATTTTATTTTCGTGACAATCGATTTGAACAGATGGGCCCGTTGCATAAAGAGCAGCTGCTAACGCTGTTTATCTGGTCAAAACAAGGCACTGTGGATCGAAACTAAACACAATTACATGGGACAAAAAAGAAAAAAGTCATGCTATTCAACTGACTTCTGTTTCATGGAAAACCTCCTATAAAACCGGAGTTGAAAGTAAATTTAAACAGATTTTTCAAAAGTGATAAAGTAGTCAATAAACACAAAGATATTTCTTTAAGGTGATAGCTTAAGTTTCTTGTTGTGCTTGTTTATCAGGTGAAAAACACGATTTTCCTGTTTGGAGCTCCTTTTAATAAATTTATCCCCACATACAGAATCTGCGCGCAATGGTTATTTTAGTAAACAAACAAAGGCTTTCGATTTATTTCTTCAGTTGCATTCTGCTCACACGCCAACAACTTTATTCGGACAAATGTTTTGATTATGAAAAAAAATGAAAACTGGAAATTTTTTTTACGGCGCACGAGCGGGTAAGATGTAACGAATTCTGAAACCCGATTGGTTCCTTGAGCGGGTGGATTTTCCTGACCATGCCCGTGGTAAACCTGAACATAAGAAAAAAGACTCGAATATACAGGGAAAAAATAGAAACGATATTTGCCGACCGGGAGGTCCGTATTGAGAAATCTGTGCCCTCGATCCACGTACGGACCTCTGTCTCTGGATTATTCCTTATGCGGGGTCACGGGCGCAGTTTTTCTAAACAAGAGCATCCCAGTCGGCAAGTTTTCTGTAGCAAAAGAAGGGAGTGGTAGGGAGGAGTGGTGTATGTGTATGTGGGGTTGGGGGATTGGGGGAGGGGATGGGCTTAAATTTAAATGAAGGTGAGTACCGAAAAAAGTTTTTCTCATTGGTGGTCGGCATGTAACTCAACCGGCTAACAAAGTATTTTTCGGTTCAAGAAAGCTAAGAAAGTGTTCTTTCTAATGGCCATCTATGTGCAATTAGGCTGACCCGAAAAGCAAAACGAAACAATTTTGGCTTCATGATTATGTGTGATCCGTAAAATAAAGAAAGAAATTACAGTTGTCGGACAAATAATCTCTTCTCATCCTTGTAAATTGAGCCGTAGAGCTCCGCCTTACATCCATACCAATTTGCTTCTACGGCTGTTTCATATGGCTCAGATTAACGAAAGTCTACTGAAAGTCTATCCCGTTAATCTGTCCGACCATCCCATTTAATAAGAAATCAGTTTACTTTAACCATCTGTTCAGGTATTGTTCTGTGGCGTATATATTTAACAGTTGCACTCTGCAACGATCCTGACGATGTTTTCAAAAATCTATCGTACAACTTTACAAGCATATAAGTTATATATTATGCAGCGTATGTACATCGTATATCAAAGCTTAAATGTTAAACCTATGAGGGTCATTTTTGTAAAAGCGTTTTATAGTACAAGTTTCTATTAAGAGGCAACCTGGAAATTTGGGACTTTCCTTAAAGGGATTTTCATTAATGGTACTTTTGGTCCAGCTTTTTATACATCTCAAGTTAGTTTAAAAAATTAAAAAGAAAAGAAAAAGCTGCCCCTCCTTTGCCGATCTTATATGTGCAAGCAATTTTGAGAATCTTATCAGGCCCATGGATGCTGCGGCAACAGCTGCAGGGAAACTTTTTTTTTCTCGGTAGGAAGAAACAAAGATGAAATAGGTGAAAGGGTTAACGGCGTGGAAAACGACAGCAATAATCCTGGCCACAAATTCTACCACGAGGGAAATACACCAACCTTCACTAACTAGATCCTCACCAAAGCAGAATATCAATCCTACAACAAAGTTTACTTCCCAGGTACGCAGAAACGCCACAGTGAAAAGAAAAAACATAATTGCTAAGCGGAAGTTCTGTTTCCTTCTGCTCAAGATAACCTGATGACAGTTTGGAACCTTGTTTCCCTTTAACTTTAGAATAACCACCGGGTACAGGATTACCATAACGAGGAGGGGCAGGAAGAGGAACAACGAAAACGTAACAGCATACAATACACGATATTCTTGTAAATCTAGTTTCAAAACACAAAATTGATAATCTAAGTTGAAATCGATATATATAAGGTAAGGAGTGGCCATAGCAGCCGCTAACATCCAAGTGAGTAACAGAACTAAGATTAACAATTTTCTTTTGTTCCGTTCTCTGGCTGTCAAAATGGGGAACATCACTGCAGAGAATCTATTAACTGCAATGACTACAAGAGAGAACATCGAGACTCCAATAGGACAAACATAAGCTAAAGCTCAAAACCTTGCATAGCAAAAGGCCTGTTAACTTAGACAAGTAGCCCACTTTGCTGAAGTAACCCCAAAACAGGAAATACCCCAGAAACCATAACGTTGACAGTAAAGTATCGGAGATCGACCTGTTGACTATAAAGTAGTTCTGGATCGCTCTGCACGAGTTCCTTGTTCTTGTACACACAGTCAGAAGGCCATCAAGTTACCCATAAAAGACAGAACGCTTGACACTGAAAATACACAGAGCCCTGCTGTGTCATATATTTCCCGATTGATGTCGATGTTGCAGCCAGTCTGCATTTTACTTTGTAACGTGATATTGTTTTGTATTTCTTTACACTTCTTCTAATGAAGTATTGGGGTAAAAACGCTACTGGCCTTGCTTCTCGCTTCAGTTTTTTCTCTCCTGCGGACCACGAAAATTCCGTCGTTAAATTAAGTAACCTTTTACATTATAAAAGAACCCAATGTTGCAGTGGTTACTTTAGCACTAATAACAACCTCAGAGTGTTTGTGTCTAAAAGATACCAATAATAATCTGCATAAAAATAACGGATATACTGGTAAAATAGATTAAACTTTGTTAACGAGAGTAGCATACATGATCGATCGACATACAGTCCGGGGGAGGGGGGGGGGGGTATTCCCTATAAT
>JAOBRD020520117.1:0-16965 GCA_027575215.2 Hydrozoanthus sils | reverse complement strand
GGGGCGAGCATAGTATAGATGCGCAGTCCGTGTAAAATTCAAAAATATTCTAACATAGAAACTATGAATGACGAGAAATTATTGCTCCCCCCGCTTCCGACGGCCCTGATGTATGCATGTATGCATACCTTGTTCGGCTATTGAATGATGTTCAGAGTTCTTCCCACAGAGGCGTTGCGCCGCTCTGCCCTTACTCATGCACTATTCTGCTTGATAATCGTCTCCTGCTGTCATATTCAACAGTGGCTCCAGTATCAGCAGGAAAAACTCAGTAACAGTGCCAGGGAAGAGTAGTCAAAGCAAAAGTTATGAAGACATTGCCTCCGCTCTGGTACCTCTGTTCTGGGAAGAACTTCGAACTCGTTAAAAAGGGATTAAAACGGCATCATGTATGCTTCTAGATAAGAATATAAAAGGCAATGACACGAGAAAAGTATTGAGGGAAAACGAATTTTCTTAGCTTTTCGACTATTCTCCTACGTCTAACTTCGCACTTTCTGTTATTGTCTAAAAACACGCGCGTTGATGTTTTAAGGTATACGGCTGCACGATGCAAATATGCATGAAACGTTGCACGCAATAGAAGAATTGCACCGTTTAACCACCTCAGAAATTGTTGCACGCAATGTTACGCTAAGTAGAAACCAATCCTACTCCTGTTTAACATGTGGTCACATGAAAATGTTCAAACACGCGCAACCTTGCATGCAATGTTGTATTGTGTAGCCGTACCTTTTCATTCCTTTTAGAAAATAATCTGAAAAATCTCAAAAAATATTTCCCGCGCTATGCGACGTCATCCCGTTCAGTTATATAAAATGGAACTACAGCCAATCAGAGCGCGCGTTATTTTAGGCATATTTTTAACGACTTTTGGTACACACTTTCTCAGATTTTTTATCTTCCATTGATTTTGCTCTAACTTGTGCTTGTTGGGTTTAATAGTCTTACGTTTTTTATTAGTAAGAAGGACTGGCATTAGAATAGAATTGACAAGTTAAACAAGACTTATCTGGCCTGTAATTTGAAGCTCGACTAGAATTCCACGGCCGTTGATGCCTGTAAAGGAAGAAGTCAAAACAATGGTATTTTTAAGGAACCCAATTTTGTCGGGGGAGGTGGTGGGTGGCGGCACATACCCCCTACCCCACCCCCCACCACTTTTTCAGAGCTCAATTTCTCAAAACCTGATTTAGGAGTATTGGTTTTTATTGAATTATGGACTCCTCTCTCCACAAAGAAAACGTTGGTACAAGCACTTTATCAATATCTATTTTATTGAACACGATATTTGCTCCTGAAATTCAGCCTTTTTGAAAAAAGGTGATGGGTGGCGGCAAATAATACCCCACCCCCCTAAATTGGGTTCCTAGGAAGTACCATTGTTTTGACCTTTTCCCTAAGTGACTAAGTCGAGTCGCGTGTTTACCCCCTGGTCTTGATTCTTCCCTACGTTTTTGCAAGCACTTGCAAAACCGACCCTAAAGTTTATGACTGGTGTATCTTTGAACTGCAACTTGCAGGTAAGCCTAGTTAAATTTGTCAGTCAACCATTCCAAAAAAAGAAAGTCGGCTGTACCTTTTACCACAATGCATTGCGAACCTTATACCGCTAAAAGAAACTCAGGGAAATGGACTGACAAAATTCTTCCTTGTACCAATGTCAAGTCTGAGGGTTACAAATTCTATCTATGCGTTTTTATGGGCTATTTAAGACGTTACCGCGCTAGGAATTGTGGGTAAATGTACAAGTCGCTATCTGTTACGTAATCGCGGATAATACATGCTGTGCCCGCGCTGAGCTGGGTTCTAGTCCTTGGACTAAGTGCTAGAACTATCTAAAGATCGGCTTCGTGAGAAAAAAAATGAGTAAAAAATAACTTGAATAGTAACTGAACTCGCTGAGAAAGTCTTTCTTGCCAATAACCATAGTAGTAATAAGTACGGCCCTGTACTTCTACTTTGTTTGTCTCTTTAAAGTGCATATGAAGTGAAATTTTTTTTTACTTCAGTGGATAGACCTTGCTAAATGAGAAATGGCGGTGAAGAAACTTTGTTTTTTATGTATCTTTGTCTTTTATGTATCTTGAGATATTAACACTTAAAGTCTTCAACTGATGACGTCATGAGTGGTTCCGACAAACTTGCATTTTTTTAGAAGCTGCTGCCAACTCATAACTTTTGGATGAATTTGAATCAAACTTGGACTAATTATCTATCTACCTTGAGACACATCAGCAGCACAACTTTGACTTAAATAAATTTAAAGGTTATAGATTGACAGTAGATTTTTGAAAAATGCAAACTTGTCGGAACCACTCATGACGTCATCAGTTGAAGACTTTAAGTGTTAATATCTCAAGATACATAAAAGACTTGAACAAAGTTTCCTCACCGCTATCCCTCATTTAGCAAGGTCTGTCCACTGAAGTAATAAAATTTTTCACTTCATATGCACTTTAAAAAGAGAGTTGGAAATGTGTTCAGTTTCACCAAAATTACTTAAATCAACAAGAATTGAGAGACGCGCTAGCAATGTAATATTTTTAATATATTGAATAGTTTACTAACTACTATCTATCCATCCATCTATCTATGTGTCTTTTTGTTTAGTGGTTTATTGCGATAATTAAAAGCTGCAAAATTACTTTAAAAGTGTTTCCAAATTTAGTTTATTTACAAGTTGGGGTCTGTAGGCCAGTTTTTAATTGAAACAAAAAAAGAACACCTGGCGACAGCCGTTGTTGAACTGCTAGTTCGGTTGTGCTTAACGATTTGTTTTGGTTAAATTTAAGATTATCCTGAGATGGTGCAGGTATTTTCGACCGAATAGATTGAAACGGCTGCCCTCAGGTTTGAGTTTTGGCTAGATTGACTCAATTTGAAACGCAAAAGACGTGCAAGCTGTAGGCCTTTAAAATCGTCGTCAAAACAAGAACAAAGCTAAATATATTGACATTGATACGACTTTTTTTTAAAAAAATTCCAAGAAACAACTGCGCCGTGTCGTAAATAAAGGGTTTTGTCCTCATAAAGGCTTTAACACTCGCTCAGTTGTTAGTTAAATCTGTAGTAAAATATTGCAATACAGATAAGGTTAGTTTTTATTGTTTCAATGCGGGCAGTTTTACTGAAATCGAATTTGATAAGTTGCAAAATGTCGATGAACAATTGAAATTATAAATCTTCAATCATGTTAAATATTTCCTCCCCGGCCCACGCACCTTTCTGCAAACAAAATTTGTTGTTTACCATAAAAAACTATCCTGGATACAAAATATTTTATTTCCCATACGTATGTGGTCACCCAGCCCCTCGAATATCATTCTCTTTTTGTCAGTTCTAACACGAGCAAATGCTAAAAACGTGATCACAATGACAAGATTTTATTACGTTTTGCAATAAAAGCAAATTTAAAAGTTACTAGCTCTTCCAATCAACGTGATGTATCGCTAAGCCGGTCCAAATAACAGTTTATCAACCTTACAGATTTTTCCCCTAAAAATGTTTGTTTGACTTGGGCTCGTAAAATATTCCGACCTTTCAGTCGCAGAGCTTGCTGTTGAAGGATAATTTTTTTTCTGTCACTGACATTCTTTTCCTTGCTAATTTCTGAGTGAAGACTTAAAAAGCTTTCTAGCAAAAATAAATCAGTTGAACCCTCGCCGATTGACCTAAATTTGTTGGATTTTTTTACCTCTAGCAGTGACCTTAAACAAGCATGGCGCCGTCCCGTTTTGAGTAGGTGTGCCTAGAACAAACTTTGAAACGAAGGTTAAGGTCGTGTTCAATTGGGACCAACCATTTCAACTTAAACCGGTTTCATTGGTTGAAATTTCCAATAGAACACATTTCCAACCTTTTTCGGATGAATCGTTTTCAACTCTTTCAATCAGAAATGATTGTTCAACCAAACCAACTGAAAACGGTTGGTCCCAACAGAACACGCAAATAACTCGACCACTCAACCAACCAAAAACGTTTTGTTCCACCGAATAAAACACGATCAAAGTTTTCTTCTGTTTTGGGACAAGGACCTTAATTAGTACTCATGTGGATAATTCTTAAGACTCCTCTCGCCCTGGAGAAATAAAATGGGATTTACTTGTCACAGTGACTCACACAAAGTTCATGATGAAGTCAGTCAGATAGGTAAGCCGCACTATGCAGTTTGTTGTATCTAAAATTTCAACAAGTGGTCGTACTATCCATTTTATTACGGATATCTACTGTTTGTATATCGTTCAAATATTTTATAAACATTTAAACCTTGATCTTGTGATAGTGTTCTTTTCTAAAAAATGTGTCCAGTATAAAAGCGACAATCTTATTTCTAAAACTGCATGGCTACTGTATGTGTCAACCCTTTCCCAGTTTTGTGATAAGTACGAAAAACTCATTGATACATGTTGACGTAAGCGAAAAAGTTGGCTGTGGATGTTTATAAATAGTGTTTTTGTATATTTTTAGTTTGATAGCTAAAAATGATATTGATATTTCTCAACACAATTTAAAGCTGACAGAAAGCAGATGAGATTAGTTGTTCTCACTTACCAATCTGTGCCAAAACCCCAAAAAATTTACTTTATATTTGACACAATGACCTCTCCTCTGATTCGTTGTTTATTCTCTTGCAAAACCATTCATAAATTATAATACGCGGCTATTCAGTGTTGGTGTTTTCAGCTTATAAAAAGTGTATTGTATAAAAACGCCGGCCAATGTTGTGATCAAGCATTTCTTCATTTTTGTTTTAGCTTGACTTTAACAGCAGGTATTAACTTCCTACACAAGTATTTCACAAAGGCAATGAAAGAGAAATCGGTGCACTAACAAAACTGATATATCGATAGCAACTTTACTTGTTGTTCAGCTCAGAAATAACCCACAGTGCAGCGTTGTTTAATAAGATTTGTTTAAAAACAAAAAACATTTTTTGAAATAAACTGAACGCATATATAACAAATAATTTGCAACTGGTTGACAAACCAGAGTCGAGATTAACTCTTTTCTGATGTACAAGGATGTATATATTTCTCTTTCAAGTGTAAATATCATAAAAATAAAGCGGTCGAGGCAGTCAGTTTATTAACCATTTGTCATTTGTCATTCAGAGTTTTATGGACTAAAACTGAAGCGGGAATGAGCGAGATACAATTTAGCTGCTTCCGTGTTGTGTTGTGTATCCGTAGTGAAAACAGTAGATACCTTTGTTTATTTTGAACATCAAAAAAGATAAAAAAGGAAAATCGTTTTTGTTAACTATACAGACTAATAATAGTATAGTCTAGCATTTGCAGGGCAAAGCTTTGAATACTGATACGTGCATGTGGAAGCGATCATAAAACGAAGTCCCGAGCTTCCACAGTGATTTAAAGAGAGCCAGTTTCCATTTAATGACTAGAAAGTTTGCGTCACAAGACAAATAGCTCATTTATCTCAAGCCCGGAGCTTGGGTTGTAACCATTCTAAGGTTTGACGACTCTCAAGGACGGAAGGAATGAGTCTTCTTTTCTTTGTGAAAGACAATTTGCCCACCTATTAATCATTTTACGAGGGGAAGTGCTTAAGATCTAGCATCCTGTTTCTAAAGAAAGCAAAACAAACACTTGTCGATTATGGCTGGCTCCAACTGAGGCGAGAACGGGTATTTTAAGGGGACCGTGAACCGCTTTTTTCACAAAGAATCGCGTCTTAAAACTTATAACACCAACGAAACTCACAATCAAATACTGAACCGGCCATCAACCAGTGAACTTCGTACTTGGTGAGTATGATTTTACAGTCGAAAGGCCGTGTTTTTCTTTTAGCTTTTTTTTTACCAACAGTATGTGCTTTTCTTTCACGCTTTTTTACCAAACCTATTTTATTTTAAACTATCCGGCAGTTTTATGCTCTTTTTTAATAGTTCAGCATGTTAAAGCTAATGTTTTTGTCCTGATAAAACGACAGCCATTTTTGGGTTGGTATCGAACTCCAACTCAACTTAAATCTTTAGACTGTTATGTTTTTTTTTGAAAAAAAACTTTAAACCTCAAAAAAAATCCCATTGAGTTTACGGAAAAACATACTGAAATTGGGGAGACATAGAGAGCATTATTAACATACTGTGTTCAGTGTAGATAGGTTTTGTCAAAGAGTATTATAATGGCTATATACTTAACTGAGCTCGCGTATAGCTTAGCTAGAATGGGTTGTTCAAAGGCTGGTAAACTTTAATTCTGTATCGAATCAAAGCAGTACTTTTTTTTCTAAGGAAAGGTTTACGCGCTATACGATTCTTATCAGTGAAATACTTTAGATTTTCTACGGAAAAACTTGTCAGTTCCAAAGTTACAGCTCAACTCAGTCTGTAAGGTTGGAAACATGAACGCGGGATGAAAATTTAACCCTGGGTTAATGCTAATCGGCCTTTGATAACTGAATTGGGCCCTGGTGGTTCGGCCTCTGATTGTGGAACATAAAGGCAGCCGGTGACACATTCTTCACCGTTCCTAAAACACCCACATTATTTTTAATGGCGATAGTGGTAGTGTACGTATACTCTGTACACATTGAAAATTTAGGAAGTTACTAAGAACAACAACACACAAATCTACAGAGAAAGAACATTCAAAGAGTAAGACTGAAAGTAAAATGCTTAAAATACTTTAGCCTCAAGTTTTACTTTAAATTCTCTTATCAAAGAATGAATGTGTTTGACTTGCACGAGTGACAGTCACGGTCATAGTGCATGCAGTCTATGTATCGCTTGTGTCAGACTTTAACTTATGAAAATGCTCTCTTTCTGATAGCTAAACTGAAATGCATAGGATCATCTTATGGTTTTAGGAAGAAATTGTTTAAGAATCTTTTTCTTTAACAAGAAGAAACTGCCCTACTGCTCCGAGTAACAAACAACGGCTCGAAAGGGCCGTGCAAAATAGCAGGAAAGCAGCCAAAAAGATTTGAATACCACTTAAACCCGCAATAAATCGAAGCTATAATCAACTATATAACTTACTGGTACAATCTTTCTTCTTTAATACTAGCGTGTGCCTTTTGATTAATTCGAGACTGGTCTTACATATAGATTGAAGCTCCTTGACACTATGCGATAAAAAAAGCAAATCATAGCTCTATTTTACGAACAAAACGGAATAGACTAGAAAACTTCGAAAGGGAAACATTTTTTACCCTCCAAAATTTTATGCGTATACTTACATGTTATACCTTATTAAAGCTACAAATAGCTAGGGATTCGTCACATCTTGGTCGTGAATTAATTTATTAACTTTTTAGTATAACTTTTTTTTGCCTGACTGCAACCGGCATCCATTTCACAAGATAAAAGAGATTTTTACTAGACTGTTCTCTGTTACCCGAGTCTTCACTTTGATTTTATTTCTTTTCTTTGAAATTGCTATATATTTTTTCCCAAAGAGTTGTTTTTGGTATGTTAAGAAAATGTTTTGAAATATTTGTCATACATATGGTCAAATTGATACCTTTTTAATGACGTCCAAACAATTTACTAAAGACAATCTGATTTTTTGACAGTTGAACTTGGTCGTTAAGGTCTGTAATCAAATATGCATGTTGCTGTTTTCTACGTTAAAAGAGAAAAACTTATTCATTTCTATGTTGATACTTCCGCGTGGGCCCAAATTGTATATTATTCAAAGTGTGGCTACTTCTAATTAACACTGCTCGCCGCCTGAGCTTGTTATGCTCTTTGAGCTGTAAGATTTGTAGGTAACAATGTAAATCGGCAAACCAGATTATAGATTTTTGTTTTCTTAGAGTCACATTAGTAGTACTGACTTTGTTTTTGAATTCTATTTCTTGTCATTCAGAGTTGTTACAGCTACCATGGTCTCAAGTTTCACACTATTGCTACTGTCTTGTGTCTTCTGTGGCTTGTCACGAGGTAGGTAAAAAATGGCGCTCTACTTGCAGTTGTTTTAATCTATAGATCGCCTTTCCCCCCATTTCCCCTTTGTGCCTTTGTACTTTTCAGTCAGTCTTTCCTATCGTTTTAACCCCGAAGTTCCCCCTTCCGGGGTGGTTATCCCCATATCATTTGTGTTCAAGATGTAAGAACTTTAACTATGGATAACCAAAAATGGTTATACCTCAAAATGGCACGATTCAAATGTGAATATATTTTGGTAGTCATTTATAAAGTTGATTGACTGAACGAACTTGCTTTAAGTTTCTTGCGCACGAGCGAAATAATGCTGATCTGACTCGATACTCTTCTAAGTTATAGATATAGCGGCGTGGCAATTTAACTCATGATCCACTAGTTTTAACTGCGAAAGCAAAGAATAAATTTCTGGGATAACAACAGGGCTTTAAGAAAACTTCCTATGATGAACATTACCTTGCTGATTAAACTGATTAATTTTGATGGCATAAGGCATTAGTTCTACTGGAACCGGACCAAGTGTAAAGGGGAAAAGTTAGAAAGGTTAAGTAGTTCACAAAGTTGAATACAGGAGGGAGATTGGACATAGCCCTCCCTCCGCTAGCTATCCAGTTCAAAATATCATGGTATAATTGGTATTTTTGGGGTAACTTTTAGACCGAGAGGTGTTTTTTATGGTGGAAAGTTCTTATGCCTCGGTATTATTAAGGATATTTTGGAATTTTCAGACGGTCATCCCTTCCCTTTTTACCCTGGGGTAACTCCCCCCCCCGGGGATATAGCGCAAGGCAGAAATAAAGTTGCTTGGGTATACGACAAGCATAATCCTTCCTTCGATGTACAATGCACGAAAACCTAACACTTTAAAAATGTTGCTCTTCTTTCAAGTCCAAATTTCAATTATCTTTTTTGAAGCAAAATCGTTGGAGGTACAAACCCTGACTGCAATCAAAGCTGATGAAGCACAACACTCAGTTAGTGACAATGACCAGGCCGTGCCTACGAAAGATAAGCATTCCAAAGGGGACCCTCGACATTGCGTGAAGTGTAATCTATGGCGTTATGGACGGCGTGACGACCCCGACACTCTCCCAACCTTTCCATGTAAAGTTGGTAATAACCGGTGTCGATTGAGACATAGAAAGCAGGAAGTTCACCTCACAAAGGAAAGCGTCTCGCGTCAATCATTTCCGCCATGTAATTCTAACGAGGTTGGTTGCCAATGGACTAATTGGCCGTTACGAAAGAAGAGCATGCGGAAGGTGGAAAACAAACTCGAGACGGAGTCGGTTGAGGAAAGATCTGGCTTCCTGCATAACAGAAACACCAATTTTGACTGCAAGCAAGACCCTCGGCAAAATCCTTCATGTCGATGGTCACTTGGCAAACGCATGGGAAAAAGTCAAATGTCAAATGCAGGTGATGCTGGTGTGTTGGGCGCTTATGAACGGCCCAAGTCGATATCGGGAAAGTGTACGAAAGGACAATTTGCCTGCAGTGTGTTTTATGGGAGACGTAATGATATTCCGAATGAGAACAAAGCTCCCCAGGTGATTAACAGTAGTAGTAGAAATATTGGTAACGGGTTACGCAATTCATCTACAGGCTCTGTTATGCCTAGGGAACCCGCCGCCCTTCCAACTAACGAGTGGGTTCCAACCCCGAGTGTAAGTGTTCTTGAAACATATAGAGAGCCAAAAAATAGTACAAATGAGCCGCACAAGGTTTTTAAAGGTAAAAACTATTGTCAGCCAAAATACCCTTTTTGTCGCACTAGGTTCATGGTAGGCAAATGAGAAGCTAGTAGAGAGAGGATACGATGTTCAAAGGCCAAGTAATAAGCCAACGAAATTCAGCTTCTAACATTATTTACGGTTTTCTAAAGCTCGCAAATAAAACAAAAACGAGTTTCAAGTTATTTTTGTTTATTTTGGATAATCTTAGCATTCGTGCACCAAAATCATTCAAACTTCTTTCAAACGTGCATACGTGCTCAGTTTGGACTTTCAGCATACATGCCATAAAACGTTTTCAAGTTCCCAGTTTGTACATACAACACTAGATGGTATTCAAAAGTGCGGGCACAATATTCAGACAGCATAGCAATTATTCGATAAGTGCTACAACCCAATTTCAAGTCAGTGTTAATAAGTTCCAAACTTCCAACTCGAATACTGCTTGACTCTACCAGTTGGAACAACAAATTCGTAGACGCTGAAAGTCGTTCAATTGCGATTTACTATTCCAAATGTGAGGGTGCAGCCTAGAAAAATTTCTACACTTTTTGACAAACCATTACTTCATTAATTACTATTTATTACTTATTATTACTATTTTGTTCAGTGCTTTTTAGAGCTCTCGATGATCGATTGTTCTAAAAAATCTTTGAGTTTTTAGTCCATATATACTTTATGTGTTTGGTTTCCCTTTCCCAAAGTTCCATGACTTCCAACTGTTCATTTAGTTCACTCACATTCTGTCCTCTTTAAACATCACTGACGTATACTTGTTGCCTAATTACATTAAGTTCACTTTTCACATTGTTCTTTCATTCATTCATCATGTTCTTTCATCTACTCTTCAACACAGTTTTCTCCAAGCCATGCGCAGTTTGCTCGAGAGGCACAAAGACCTACTTGCAATCCCATGAACCAGGCTTGCTCCCTATGGGCAGCGTCAAAACGAAAAGCTCCACCACGCTCGAAATCAACTCCAAATTTCATACGAAAGAATGTAGAACTTTTGAAACGCAAAACTGGTAGATTATCGTACTTCAATGCATCTCCAAAACAAATTCAGAAAAGTCCTGACACACAGATTAGCCATACAGCAAGACCAGGCTGCCTCAATTTAGCATGTGGAAAGTTGGCTTCATCTACACATGACATTTCCCCTCATCCCATCTCACCTCCTAAACTCATGCAGCAGAATGTGGGCTCCTTTGCACGAAAGATTGCAGGGACACAAAAGAATGCAGGGTTTTCAAAACGCAAGATTGGTATCTCATTGTTACCGGGTTGTCCAGTCCATAACCGAGCGTGTGGGCTTTGGGCAGCAGTAAAGCGTAGCTTAAATCCATCTCATCTTGATACACAACCTAGACACACTGAGACATATCCCGCAGACTCTTTCAAACGCAAGATCCGCCTCACAACGCGTACGTTACCTGGCTGCAACATCCTCAACAGGGCATGTGGCCACTGGGTAGTTTCCAAACGTTATGTGCCATCTCATCTCCACACCTCTTCAGGCATCATTCATGGCAACGGTATTTTCAAGGAGATAAAAAGTAAAAAACACACGAGTATGTCATATGTCACAAAATATATATATAAAATATAATATTTACACATATTTATGTCACGGTGTTCCATATATGAAAACTCATTTCAGCATTTCATTTAAGTTCTACAAACAGTCCTTTAATACCCCAACACTAAGTTTTGTTTGAATATTACAAGTTCGAGTCCCATTCTACAGATCGCTTTCAACAATTCTAACGCATAATGGGAATATATTTGGATAATCTCAACTCAAAGAAATGCTCTTAACCACGTGATAACACGATAGTATGTCAAGGCAGCCACTTTCAATCTAATCCTTCGTTGTTTTCCGGCTAGTCTCAACCTGGTGACGAGGCTTAGCCCAAAAGAAAAAAAAATGACCACAATCTGAGAAGGGTCAGTTGAATTTGTCTCATAGCTCAACTAAAGTTATTCCGGAAGGATGAATAAGTGAACCATTTTGCTGAGCTGTAGTACAGGACTGTTTCTTACGATCATACTCATGCAGTCTATATAACCGTTTTGACAAAACTGTACAAAAACATTTTAAACTCTCTTTTGTTCTTTAGCGTTAAAACTGCAAGCACTTAAAATAACAATTAGTTCAAACCCTGAATAGAAACTTAATTTTTCAAGCTGACACAATTTAACCCAAAGCAGAAACTTAATTTTTCAAACTGACACAATTTGCAACATCTAAGCAATTTAAAAAAAAACGCCGGTTAGGTTAGCATTACGGTTAAATCTGCTCCTTGTCTATTTGCTATGATCTCTGTTGAGAAAGAATATCAGTTAGTAATTTGTACGTGCCATCTTGGACCGTTACAACTACCTTAAAGTGTCTATGAGATGAAATATTTTGTAACATCAGGAGATAGACCTTGCTAAGTGAAGAACAGCAGTGGAAATATTTTGTCAAAATCCGTTATGGTTCTTGAGATATTAACATTTGGTGTTTTCAACTGATGACGTCAGTTGTTGGGCAGACAAATTTTCAATTTTTTGAAATCTGCTACGAATCGATAACCTTTGGATGAATTTAGGCCAAACTTGATATGATGATGTATCTCGAGGTATTCTTCAGAATAGTTAATAGTTTTCGTCCAAAGGTTATGAATTGGCAGCAGATTTCAAGAAATTGAAAATCTGCCTTTCCAACAACTGACTTCATCGGTTGAAAACAACACTGACAATAATGCCTAAATCTCGAGTACCATAACAGAATTTAACAAAAACATTTCACCGCCATTCCTCATTTCGCAAGGTCTATCCACTGAAATAATAAAATCTTTCATTTCATAGGCCCATTTAATAGTACGTTGTTAGTTTTTGTTTCCTACGAAGTAGATTCAGGCTTTAAATTTGTCTTTTAGATGCTTTGAAATATCGTTATTGTGCTAAAAACTTGTTGTTTTAACATTCCTTCGTCGCATACCTCTTGTTTATTCATTTGTCTCGTCTATTGCAGAGTAAAACTAACATTGCCAGAGAAATACGCCACACAAGCTGTGATCCACAGATACAACCATGGTGTCGCATACGCTTTCCATAGGCCGAACACACTCACAATCTTCACCGGCCTGAGAGACATTCACTTTTGACTTAGTCACGATAGTGTAGAAATTATCCCATTGCTCAGCACGAATGTTCATTAAACATGGCACAAAGTCATTGCAATTGAAGGTTTTCGTGTCTTGATACTCGACCACGCACTGAATTTTCCTTTCTCCAAATTTCCCTATAGCACGATAAATGTTTTGGGTACCCTTCTCTTCTTAGGAAAATAAATTAAAACTGTTCACTTCTTCGGCGAGTAAGTATAGTAACTACTTTGCAATCAACAAAAATGGATTCTTTTAAATTTTTGCTGTCGGAATTTTAGGTGCTGATGTTCCACACGCTAGCCTCCATCGGAACAAATTGGAAATTTCACCAGGAAACCTTTTGATATTTTTTTCTTGTACTAAATAAAGTTTTGTAGTCCATTGAATTTCGTTAGCAGTTCTTTCGGTGCTCTTATTTTCCTAAACGTTTCCGATCAAGTTTTATGCTTTTAAGTTTCTTCACTGTGCTTTATATTTGTGTAATTTACCATGTTCCAGTTGAGAGTCGCCGTCTTGCAGGGCTGTCTGTCATGGGTGATAACATCGAACTAAATAGCCTACAGTGTCATTCATAACAGTTGCCCTAGTACGTAAGTTCATTCTTTTATAACCAAAACGCCATAACTCAACTGTTAATCGTTTCTATTGCTTGAAGAACAAAAACATACTAAATTTAATCAATTATTGACTTGCAAGTGACGTCGTAGCGGCCATGTTGGTGCCCTTGAACAAAATAAATTTGATGATTTCTCTTGGTCAGGGAACCAACATGCATGATCGATTCGTCCTCTTTGCACCAAGAGGTGCAAATTTTAGACACTGGTGTTTTCACCGTGTTTTTAGGATTAAAATAAAGCACTGTCTGCGTATATTATTGAGTTTTCATTTAAAAAACATCTCAAAGGAATTTATTTGGAAAGAGACTTGTTTGGCTTGTTGAAACTTTAAATTTCGAAGAAATTTGCACAAGAGCTTGCATATGATAGTTTTGGGCCATGTAGACAGGTGTAAAACTTTATTCTTGAAAAAACAAAAATCACAAATTGGTGTGCACGGACATGCAGAAATACAATCAGAAAACGTCGAGGTTATATTCGAAATAAATGGGTTAGTGGGCTTCTCGACAAACACTCGATGACTTCAAATAACGGGGCGTATTTAACTTTCCGAAATACTTAACGAAATTAGTCAGCAATTTCCAAAACTCAATAAGAGAATTGCGTTCTTCCTTCGTGTTGAGGATGCTCAACGAAACAAGGTTTGTAATTGTTTAATGTAAGGTTGGGGTAAGGTTTATCTTTCTATTGATTAGTTCAAACTTCTGTATCCCCTACACGAAGCAGGAATTTTCTCCATACCATACTTGTCACACCATACTAGTTTCTTGCGTCTGATTGGTCAATTTTGGTTGCACTTGTCCTTGTCCAATGAGATTGAGAGCCGAATGTTAAAACATTACTGGACACAAAAATCCGTTGTGTTTTGAAGGCGCGAGCGAAATGTTCTGTCCGATGTTGAATTAAGAGCTCGAACCACACCAAGCTTCATCCAACATTATCAAAACAACACAATCCAACACTACCTAACATAGTCCAACATTTCGGAAGATGCATACGTTGCATAAAACAACGTATACTACCAACATATTTGTAGCCCCTTAGAACGTTTTAGCTTCAGTGTCCTTATACGGAATGCGTCCTTAGCAGTCCGTTTATAAAATTAAACAAACTTTGTTTTTCTTTTGAAAAGATTACTGCTTTTGCTTGTAAAAATCAAATGCAACGGACGCTTAATAATCGTAAACATAATTTTGTTACAACCGACGAAGAAGTATGTTGATGAAACAACTTGTAACTTTACGTTTTTGTTTTAAAATAAATCAAATATAGAAATGCCGATTTGCCACCACAATGGACACAGCAACAACACAGAAGGTGTCCTGTTTTGTTATGAATGAATTCCTTGGTCTAATAGTTTTATGCCGCAGTTTGTAGTTCATTCATGATAAACATCGTTGAAAATAGGAGTGGGGTTGAAATTTGGCTCGAGAACAACCTCTTCTTTTCTGTATTGGACGTTCCATTAAAAAAAGATCCATCGATCTCATGTAGCCAGAGATATAAAGTCATGCATGCTATCTTCTGTAGTCGATGGAGAAGTAGCATTACCAATGATGGTACATAAGCTTAAAACTCATCGAAGAAATGATGTATTTCAATGACTACCGAACTTTTTGTCTACTTGCTAAAATTGTTAACACTAGGAGTCACTAGGAATCTTTTAAGGTAAGCTAAATATACTGAAAATTAAAATTGAGATTATCATTACTCATTACCTCAGTCTGTAAAAGATTTACCTATTTCCTAGCCTGCGACAAGGCCGATCTTGTCAATTGTCGCGTTCGTAGCTAGACTGGAGAGAAAAAAGAAGGTGTTGCAGGAACTTTGTTTTTCTCTTCTCCAACTTTTTTTTTCGCGCGCTTTCTTGTAGCTTAAACATCCTTAACTATTTTCTATCAAAATGGTGTCACGTTTCGTGTCAGTGACCAAATGAAAGAAGTAAGCGATAAACGAGGTAGCTGCTTAACAAAAACCATGAAAGTTGATTGATTGAGAGAGACTTGGCGTAACTTTAGGTGCAGAGTTGGTTTCGGAGAACAAATGCCCTGAAAATAAAGTGAAAACAATGTAATCATCTCGGCTATGTTCATGATTAACGTAAAGTCATCTCAAGAATACTGGCCGAGGTTAACTGAAACATGGCCGAAGTTTCTATGAGTTCATTAATATATAATTCTTTTTGGCGTGAGTGTTGCTTGTGTGGGATGGGACTGGGGACGAGTACACCTTTGTGTGGTATTTGTGGTACTCGGTGTGAAGGAATATTGGTTGCAGCAGATTAACCTTGTTGTGAAGCTAGTTAGTTTAGTGTCGTCAATATGATGTAACTATGGAATGTGAATATAATTAGTGGCAAAAAGAGAAGTTGTGTAAGTGTTACCAGTTTTTACTTTCAATTCTCTGCTTTTTTCTTCTTTATCATGTCCTCGAACTGACAGTCCTCTTTTTTTACTGAAACAGAGCAAACGGTGAATAGGATGTGTGAAGCTGCCGAGTGCAACTGGTAGTTAATGAAGCTGGGAGACGCACATCATTGGTACGCAATATGCAACTCCGTCATTCAACATGATTTTGGACTAGACACTCATCGAATACAAATACTATCATGAAAAAGAAATTAACCAAATAAACTTTGAATAAGACATTGACGTCTCTGAGGATTTCTTTCCTTAATAAAAATCCAAAACGTTGGATTCGAGGGCAGCCAAGATCCTTGATACAGAAAGAGATTGGCGTAGGAAGGGGATAAAGGAAGCGATATGAGAAAGGGTGGAGGACCTAACCCAGGTGGGGTGGGGGGTGGGGAGGCGCCGGTTCTCGCTGTCGCACACTTGGGAACGGGCCCTTTTCTGTTCCTCGACGTTTGTCACGTGACCATCACTGATGAAAACTGAAGGTTTCAGTCGAAACGTTTGTTTTATAGTAAGAAAATTCAAATTGCCAGAAACTGATTTTAAAAATTTTTGACTAAAAGTCAAGGGATTCTTTTAACAATGTACCAAACTTCAGGCTCCATCTTTAGAACCTCACTCAGGCACTCAAAGACTCTTCTCACGCAGACATTGAACGTAATTAACAAAACCTCGCAGACCTTGAAGTCATTATTCTTAGAGACCAAGCAATGTCACAGCAATACGCATGACTCCAGAACTTACAAGCACTACTGCATTTGTAACAAGTGCAAAAACCTTTTTTTTTCAAAATATGCCGAAAACAATCGATAAGGGCCTACCAACTATATATCCAGATTGTTTCCAGTTTCTGCCAATCCCCATGTAATGACTGCAGTATAAATTGTGCCCCTTCCTTCCTTTCGATGAATTTGTTCTCTGACTTAGTGACTCAGTATTACTCAATAGTCAAGTTTTTCATAATGTTTTATATTTGAATAATTTCCAAACGATCCTCAGTGACCTCAGTTTTCTTCGATCTTTAAATTCTCGCGGGCGGTACTATAAAAAGCATCATAAAACCACGGGCGCTAGGATAAGATCAGTATATAGTTTATGAATCATAGTGTAGCAGCTAGTATTACAATTACTAGTGAC
>JAOBRD020520011.1:0-16966 GCA_027575215.2 Hydrozoanthus sils | reverse complement strand
ATAGTGAAAATTCAAAAAGCGCCCAAAACTGAATAAGGCGCCCCCTCCCCAAAACGGGGCAAAAAATTTTAGATAAGCGCCCTAGGCGCTTTTCAAATAAAAACGGTAGTTAATTTGAAACTGTTAGCCTTATCATTTTTTTTAAAAGCTTTGGTGTGAGTATAACATCTGAAAACTTTGCGGCCTACAAACGTTAAAACATTTTTAAAAGCCGTTTGGCTTCTTTTCAATCTTTTGTGGAGTGAATCTTGAAATTTTCAACGCTTGAAAAACCGTACAGTTTTAAGGACCTTTTTTTTAGGCCTTTTCTAACTAACCCGCATTGAGCAAAAAAATTTAAAATTTCTTCCAGATTCTCAGAGCGGTGAAATTTCTATTTCAATTTGAAAACTGAAAATATTTTTTTATTACTGTCAATTGCTATATACGCCACTTTGCATGAAAAACAGCCACACGAATCAGACAAAGTTTTTATTCCATGTATTCCTATTCTGGAATAGGCCAAAGCGAACGCACCCTTCGATTTTGTCTAGTTGGAATAACTTTTTACCAAACTTATAAAATTCAGCATACCAAATAATTAAGCGACCAATTTTCAAGTTAAGGGATAGGGGTAGTCGCTGCTACCATTTTAATGGCCCCATATTTGTCATCTCTTTGGTACCGAGTAGGATATGGGGCAAGGGGTGGGGAAAGTTAGGAGATCCCCCCCTTCTCCCAGCCTTTTTTGAAGTAAACCAAGGGGTTTTTTATAGCTCAAGCCTAAAAATAACCGGCAAAGTAAAAGGAAAATTCAATGGAGACCGTAAAAACGATGGAATGAATTATCATGCATATGGTCTTTAATTCTAGCCCCCCCCCCTCCCCCCTCCGAAATGTTGTAACCTTACTTACGCGTCGGATCGCACCCTTGCATTAAATTTACCTTGCCCCTATGCGGAAAATGAGAAAAGGATGAGGGCGCGATGGAATACAAAGATTTTCATTATCGCCAACAGTTTATTTGTGAATTAAAGAGCGACGAAACAGGTCGTATACTTGCCAATCGCTTCTTTAGCCTGCCTATGGCTACAGGGTTCGTACTCTTTTGACTTTCTGAAATTCCTTGACTTTCTATGACTTTTTCCATAACTTTTTTCGATTTTCCATGACCTAGCATTGTTATCTTTTCCCTCAATACATCAAAGCAGTTTCATTTTCCTTTTTCCTAGCATAATTCAAGCTAAACAAAGTGAAGAAAGGGTGTTTATTTTGAGACGTAGTAGCTTTACCAAGCTTAAATCTAGGAATTATAATGATTTAACTCTTGCACGGTTTTACCGCACTGCGTCTCCGCGAGTCAATTTCTGCGGCGAAATCTCTGATTATTCGGCAAAAAGGCATGCAATTTTGTGCAAATATATGGATTGGTTAGGATTTTTCTACATGTTGTTACCAATCTAAATTCTGCCAATTTTCCATGACTTTCCATGACCCTAGTCAAAATTCCCTGACTTTCCAGGCCTGGAAAATAAAATTATAAAATTCCATGACTTTCCAGGTTTTCCATGACCCGTACGAACCCTGGGCTACGCCTCCAAGATGGCGGCAACGTCGTCCCCCGTGATTTTCCGCGCTAAAAAAGAGATACCCAGTAGCCTGCTATTGTTTCTTTCATTTGATAACTTAAAACTTCTGACGAGTGCCATAGCCCAGTGACTCTGGTTTGGATCCACAAGTAAAGCTTAACTGAACATATAAGCGAGTTACAACGAGTTTTTGACCTGTAGTATAGTTTATTGACTAACAGGGCAGGTTGGTAAAGGTTAACATGTAACTTATAAGTCATTGCGAGCTTACTCTAACTACTGAACAAGTCATTTCGATAAGTTTTACCAACCGTTATATTATGCAACTATAGTCTAAGACTAAATGTACTACGGAGCTACCAGTGATCGAAGTCGCATTGAATAAAGCTTCTGCATAAATATGTCCCGTTTGGTGTCCTAGAAACCATGTACCATTGCAATATCGACTATACCTAAAAGCCCTTCTATTCTACGTGAATACACTGCTGTCGTTTTGATTTGACGACTTGTAACTGATGTCGTGTGTAGACAAACTCCTGTTGTAAACATAGAGTAATGAATTAAAAGTAATATTAATACAAGTATTGTGAAACCCTTTGATATTAAAAACAAAGAAAACGTCCTGAGTTCAGCTACTGTTCTGAGTTTTACAGGTTTAGTTTGCGGCATCAGTCATTGTCATGTCTGACACGCCCATAGGGCTCTGCGAACTGGCATATCGTCGTTTACTATCACATTGGCACTGACATTGTTGGGTTTTTTTTTAAAGTACTACTGAAGCCATTTTGTCATTGGTACTTTTATAGGTAGTCGAAGAGCTTTTCCAAGAATTCGTTTTGGTTATAAGTGAATAAAAAAGCTTACCTGACCCTTTTAAGTCCCCGAAATAGGCTTTCAAACAGTGCATTCATGCAGTGCGATCGCAAATAAAAACATACGACGGCGATTTATGACGTCACATGGTTTGAAAGAACTCCAAGCTGCTCTATACTAGCGTGTACAACGAACTAGTGAGATTTTTGCTCAAACACTGGGCCATCTGCCACGCAAACTTCGCCATGACCATCTGAAATTACCGGGAAAGTGAGATTGATCTCCCACCTTTCAAATCATGTGACATCACACACATCTAATGAGCTTAAAAAGTTTTCGCAGCTTTAGCGCATTTCGCCTTCGTAAGTTGTCCGCAAAACTTATTTTTTAATCCAGTTACAAGTACCCCGGGTAAACAGGTAAAACTTCAATTTCAGATTTTTTAAACTAGTTTGTTGTAGACATAAGCATTAGTAATAATGATGGGATTTATAAATAGAAACTAACTCGTTATTTACCCTGGCAACAGTGGTTGCAGCTTACCTTGGTAGTTCGGTTTTGATACTTGATAATCAATTTGGTCTTTGCTATATACTAATGTCTGAATGGTTTTCTGTTCAGTTTACATGGGGATTTTTTTTTAAGATTCAGGCCGTACCTCTACCGCCTCGCCCACTTCCTGAATTTTTGTTGGCAACCACTAACCCCCCTGCCCTTCCCCCTAGGTTCCTATAAAGTTGTCTGCGACACACCCTTTTAGCTCGTGTTAGTACTCACTCGGTAGCAGGTTGGCACTTCAGTCTTAGGTGCAAGCACCGTTGGAAATTTGAGGCTCATCGATGGATATTTCGAAATCGCCTGAATTGCCACATATGGCAACGAGCGTAATCTAACAGAAGAAAGTGCATTGATGACGAAATTAAGTATAAACTTATCTGTCTTTATCTAACTAACTGCTAAATATATGAAGAATGTGCTATACAGCACATTACAACAAAGGATTGTGATTTCTCCGGTACAGCGCTGAGGCAAGATATATCTCGAAGAGATATTATAGCACACAGCTTAACATATACTGAACAGTAAATGAGCAATTAATAATGTATGCCTCATGAGTCTTACAGTCAGCAGCGGAGGCAAATTACTCAAGTGTTTAATTGGCACCACCACTAATTACCTGGTTATTTTAAACATGCTTAAACCACTCTTCAATGGTTGAGCTTAAAACTTTTATCAGATAATTTAATTTTAATTCATATAAGAAATAGATAGTTCTTGGTCAACAAAAAAAATAAAGAACGTAAATAATCACTCAAACCACATTAATTTTATAAAGAGCACTGCTCTTCGAGACTAATTCGTTTTGGATGAACCTCCAGCACATAGTTTAGTGTGTTTGGACGAATGCATGGTTGGTGATAAGTATATAGCTCAACATTTAGTAGCCATTGTTTTAGGTTAAAAAGTTCGATCTGTAATACATACATACCCAAAACTTGTGCCGACTTGTCACAGTAATTTTCTCCTCATACCATTTTGAGTCCACATAACCATAAGTGTGCCAGATCGTTTTACTATAGCGGCGGATAGTGGTACTGCCATACTCAAAGGTTTCGTACATTAACAGGTAAAACCAGGCTAATGATCCCGGCTTGTGTTGCATCCTTAAACGGAATCTCAAACAGGAACCTGAGGTCGCTTGTAGTGGCTCGTTCATCTTAATGTGCTTTGTCGCTTGACCTCCGTTTGAGCAGTCCCCACCGTATATGTAGTGGTACTTTCCTAGTAAAGTAATTTTAAAAAGACATTCTGTAGACTTAACCTGGCAGTGCAACTAGAAGTATACCAATTCCACAATACTGCACCACTCTCGGCATACTTTTTACTCGGGCTTCCGTGGAAGAGAGCCCGAGTTTAAAAATCTCCAATACATGCCAAAAAGTCAGTTCTGGCGCATTTGCGCAATCTCGAGTTTCCTGCTTCCCGTACAATCTGCGCATTTTAAAACTCATCATTCATTGGAATGTTTGAAAAAACAGAAAGTGGTATAAGTACTAAATCTAAGCAAAGCAGAAATACAGTTTACAAAACTAACCTTACACTTAACTTTACTAAAAACGTTTAAGCGAAAATTTTGATACAGATGAATACAATAAACCTCATATACTGTCTCTAAATAAAACTCGAGAACCCTGTTTTTAATTTTAATAGGCTAAATAGGTTCTTGTTTATAGGGGGTATAAAATCCAAATTTTAGGCTAACAGGTTCTTTTATGAAAACGAAAATTTTCAAGTTTTTAGTTGCGGATTTTTACTGTCTTTTCTTTTTTCTTCATAAGTCCCAAAGGTATAGGTCTTGGCCCGTACTTTTTGCTAACCTTATAACAAAAGTAAAGTGGTGCCTTTTCATGAACATGCTCGAACCGGGGACCTCAGGATTGGGAGGCAGAGATCTTCCCATTGCGCCAACCCCTCCACTCCACCCTTCTTCCATGCTTCCCACCTCCCCTAATCAGGAACCCCCACTTCAATCGATGTAGGGTTAATCCGTGAAACAGCTTAAAACATCAATTACAAAACAACATCCTCCAGTGTTTATAGGGTGACATGTACTTGACAGTACTATTTTTGTCAAGTTCTAACGTTCATTTCGTTTGAAAGCTTTTGATAAAAAAGATGATACAAATTAATGCGTCATTTATGTTAGTTCAGCGAACCATTGAGACATCGCTATCTATAATAGTATTCAATCCAAGCCATAGATAAATAATACAAATATAGTAAAATATAGTCACTCTTGACATTAAGTTAGTATGTTATTATTGTGTTAACTTTTGAGTTTGTAATGTAATCTAACCATATCTGTAATTCAGCCCTTAAAGCTGCGAAAGGTATGAATAAAAAAACATTATTACTATTATTATTATTATTATTATTATTATTATTATTATTATTATTATTATTATTATTATTGTTGTTGTTGTACCAAAGAGTGTTGTCCTTGAGTGGCATTTGTGTACTGAAGTACAACATATAGATTCGAGTGAGGCCTTGCCACTGGAAACCGGGAGTAATCTGTTTCGTAGGTCCTGGGTTCGAATCAGAGTCATAGATTTTTTCTCTTTCCTTTGTGTGGGTTTATGGGGTTCTTTGTTGATGCTGTAGATCAGCGAAACATGGATTACTCCCCGTTTCCAGAGGCAAGACCTTACTCGAATCTATATGTCGTAGGTAAATAATATTTTAAAATTTTCAACAGTTAAGATTACCTGTTGAGATTTTACTTGGAATTAATTTTGACGATCGAGATTTAAAAAATGTACAATTTGTTACTAGATGTTGTTATTGTCTGCTAATGTTACTGTTTTGTAAATATTGGTGATATTTTCAAAATGGTCGTTAACGTTATTGTCTGCAGTGTTTTCGTTTGTGTTGTCAATGAAACATTGTCAGGACTGTAGTTCAATTATTTTTGTTACAGCTGTAGTTGACGCTGTTGCCAACTCGCTGGTACAATAGTAATTGGCATAGTCATTGGTATCTCGTCTTTGTGGCGGAGGGGTTGGGGCAGTGGTAAAATCTCTGCCTCCCAATCCTGGAGTCGCTGGTTCCGGATTCCCGGCCTGGTCTAGGGTTGAATATTTAGGTGACCTTCTTTCCCGCTAAAGGTCACTCAGCTTTCCATCCTTCCGGGGTCGGTAAATGAGTACCAGCATACATGGACCGCTTTGAAGCGGCTGCCTGAGGCGCCTATAATTGCCTCTAGTCCGCTGGGGGTTAGCTGATCATTGTAAAGCGCCTTTGAGCATTCATATGGAAAAAGCGCCACATAAATGCACCACTTTACTTCACTTTACTTTTGTTGCAGTCGCCCTTAATTTTCGTAAACACTCTAATAAGCCCTACGTCTAGAGCTTCAAATTTTAAATAAGCCCCTCCCCCCCCTCCCCCTCCTACATAATGACGATTGAACTAAAACACAAGGCCGGCGTCCTGTATCAAAAATACATTTTGTCAACGAGGTTGGCGCAATGGTAAGATCTCTGCCTCCCAATCCTGAGGTCCCCGGTTCGATTCACGGCTTGGTCGAGGGTTGAATATTTCGGTGACCTTCTTTCCCGCTAAAGGCCACTCAGCTTTCCATCCCTCCGGGGTAGCTAAAATGAGTACCAGCATACATTGACCGCTTTGAAGCGGCTGGCTATTGCGCCTTTATATGCTTCCGGAGTTTCGGTCCGCTGGGGGTAAACTGATCATTGTAAAGCGCGTTTGAGCATTCATATGGAAAAGGCGCTATATAAATGCACCACTTTGACCTTTTTTTTATTTGTGTTTAAATTTTTGAAAAGTGCTGGTTACAACGCTAAAGGAACACAGAAGCACTAGTTGCTGTTTCTTGCGTTGTCATGCTTTGTTTCTTTCTTTTGCTATTGACAATTTTAAATTACCCCCTCCCCCTCTCTAATAAGCCCCCCATCTGGAAGGGCTAAAAATAAATAAGTTTACCGTTGCCATTGGTTTGCGTCAGTAGAAATTGTCGACATAATGTCATTATCTCATTAACTCTTGCTTTCTCTTTGAGCCCGAAGTTTTAGTCTACACTGGTATTACAAGCCGAACAGAATTGAGTAGTTACTTAACTTGATGTAATTCGTTTCTCTAGAAAATACCCTTAAACAGCTGAATACCTTTAGGTCCATTTGCAATGCTTGAGTCGCTTGCTATTTTCGACCTCCAACTGAAGGGTGCTTCAGATGAAAAACAAAACAAGCTTTAAAAAATGTTGGTTTGGAATGAGTACTGCAGAGGACTAGTACCACTTTTAGGTGATTAGATAACCTGTAGGTAATTAGCATCACCTGTAGGTAATTAGCACCACTTGTAGTTAATTAGCATCACTTGTAGGCAATTAGCATCACTTGTAGGTATTTAGCATCACTTGTAGGTAATACTCTTTCCGTATGCGTTATAAAAAACGGCTACTTGCATATATTTGATGTCCTCGCTAGTTTTTATTGACTTAAAATTACTTCTTTTTAATTCGTAGTTTTCTATCGAAACAGTGGTCAGAAACAAATGCATTTGAGTTCTTTTGGTGCCATCATTTGCCTCGCCGGTTCGAAATGAACCACACAACACACTCAAAACCAAAATCTTTTGTTAAATATATCGTCTATAAACTATTTCAAAATATTTGTGAAAGCACAAAAAGAACAAAAAGATATTAGATTAAATCCAAAATTGTGTTGATACGGAAGAAGGCGCTCAATCCGTTATACCCTCACAATTTCCTGGTGAAACGTAAAAGTAAGAATACAAGTATTCAACACTTAGCGGTGCACGTGCGTATACTTTTCAGCTAGCTGTTGAAAGAGAAATGCCGCGGTTTTTCCCAAACCGTTGACTTACTACTTGTGTTACTACTTGAGTTCAAGCATATCTACAAAACCTTTCTGTTGTTTGCAAAATGCGCAAGATGAAAAAAAACCCAAACAAACAAAAGACACTATATCATACTAAAAAATCAACTTACGGCATGCAACCTGGTTGCAGGCCTCGCTTTCCGGCTGAACTAAATCTGGGCAGAGACTTCCTCCACCGGATGGAGATGGGTTGTTACACAAGCGACACCGATAGCGAACACCAGTATCACATGGCTTTGTGCAGGAAGACCAGGTACTCCACGAATTCCACTGACCATTAACTTTAGTGACAGCTGGAGAAAAAAATGTTTGCGTAATTTGCTGTCAGCTTGAACAACAGCAGAGGAAAATGAAACAATTCTAATTTATAACCGTTAGTTTTAACATTAGTTGAAGAGACTAAAATTGCTCTGTGTTGACTTAATCTAGCTATACAAAAAAAGAGGAAGAGAGAAATTTCCGCACCAGATGGGTTCCCCGTAAGAGTATCTGAAAACCACCTTACGCTCAATGCTATCTATTAGTTTCTTGGTGGTAGTAGAAAAGACATGCAAAGAACTAACCTGAATTAAAATTTTGTTCAGAAATTAAACACACGATATTAATACCAAATTTGTAAAAAGAGCTTAGAAGTTTTGGTTACAAAACGGTTAGTAATCCATGAGATGGAGGTACAGATGATTACTATAATAGAGGAAGTTGGGGGTAAAGGTTGAGATGGAGGTACAAGTGATAAGACGAAGATTGGGGTAAAAGTTGAGATGAAGGAACAGATGATTAGATGAAGATTGGGTAAAGAATGAGGTGGAGGTAAAAACGATTAGACAAAGATAGGGTAAAAATTGAGATGGAGGTACAGAAGATTAGATGAAGTTGAGGGTGAAGGTTGAGAGGGAGCAAAAAGTGGAGGTAAAAGTGGAGTTTGTGTTTAAGGTGAATGCAGAGGTGAAGTTAAAAGTGGAGAATATACAAGGGTTATATAAAGGAGGTGGTAAAAGGTTGGAGATGAAGGTGGCCTTGAAGGTGTAGGTGGTGATAAAGATTGAAGCAAAGGTGCAGGTAGACTTTGCAAGGTAGATTACGATGGAGGTAAATAAAGTTAATATAAGGAAGGTAAAAAAAGGTAAGAATAAAATACCTTGTTTCAAGGGTAAACTATATCAAATGTAAGTGTGAAGCTACAAACAGACTTGTGACATTGGTCTAATAATGAAACTCACAGCAAGCTTGGGATTCCCACCCAGTACCAAAAACGTCTGCTCCAGGACAGGCACTTTGGAAATCCTCGCTCAAACAGAAGCGCCATCGGTGCTGCTGGTTTTTCTCACAAGGCCCCCAACTTCCCCAGTTACTCCAACCAGTCCCCGTGTCTGATGATTGCAAATCAAGAATATCGTAAAGGGAAGGAATATATTAAATTTTCTTATACCAACTGACTCTCAAGATCAAGTTTTTCAAAATTTTAAAGCTTTAATTGTAATTTGTTTATGTTTATTTATTTATTTATTTATTTGTTTGTTTATTTATTTATTTATTTATTTATTTATGTATGTATGTATTTATTTATTTATTTATTTATTTAGCTTCACTACGATTAGGTATTCGGAAAACCCAAGAGGTTTTACAACCCAATTATTGGACTCCGAGGGCCTACGGTTTAACGTCCGAGAAGACGCTATGTTCATCCGAGAAGACGCTAAGGTCTAACCGTTTACAGATGTTAGAGCAAAGGCAGCACCTTCTCCTCAGCTATTTTGAGACCTTGAGTGAAAGTCGAACCCGGGCCTTCCGCACGACAGACTGGCGCCTTACAAACTGAGCTAACCAGGCGTCGGTTATTGGTTTGCAAATAAGTTCGCAACTGTGTTCAAAGATACATCTTACTTGTGCAGTCATAAACTTTGTTGAGCTCCTCTTTATCGGAACCACTCAAATTTTCGGCGTTTCCAAAAACCATGTTTGGATTGCAAACAGCCTCCATTGTATTTTGTGAATCCTTGCTAAATGCCTTGTTACCGTACTGCATGATGCTGGAGAAATCGTAAGTAGAACCTCTCAAATCTGCGACAGATTCACTCTGTTTGTCGAAATTATGCTCCATTCCTGTTGCATAAAGTAAAAGTGCAAACTAACATTCAGTTTTTATAGCACGGGCAAGTCACCTTAAATCAGGTTACTTGAACCGCTTCCAACAATTTAAAATAAAAGAACAAGAGAAGCGCTAGTCAGTTTTCACTATTTTTGCCGAAGCTCGTCAGCGTTGACAGAACTTATCATGTTTGAAGTTCTTTTAGATTAGGCTAAATCGATTTTTCAAAATCAAAGCATGTTTTGGCTTTGATATCATTATCGATGCGGAATTTTGGACGCGAACAAAGTGTTTTGCGCCAAGTGTGTTGATTTCAAGCGACAAAAACACACCAAAGTTTAATGTATAAATCTCCAATTTGTAAAGTTCGTCTCAAAAAGCTGTATATGAAAGTGGCGTTTTTTTGTGATTGATCCAGAAAAGCTCCAAAACCGACTTTTCCGAATTCATGTTCTACCTTTGCCGTCTGTGAAAACAAAACGTACGTCAACTAAAAAAGAAGTTAAAAGACTTTTGATTCAACACGAACAGTACTAGTAAAAATGCACGCTACAAAAACCTTGCACGATATTAGCATTTCATAGTCAAAGAAATTTGTAAAACGAATTCAAACTTTTTAAGGTATGACTGCCTTCATGTAATTAAAAGGACTCTGTCACTCATCGACTGATCATTAAACTTTCGATTCGTGGCCAGGGCCCTTCTTTTTCGCATTCGGCCGAGAGAAGCGTTGGTTCTACTTTTTTTGAACTGGTTGAACTGGTTTTGTGAACCGGTGTGCAAATCAGTTTGCGTTGCAAAAAAGCGAGGTGGCCACGCATTTGATGTAAGAGATTGTTTCTGGTAAAATTTTACCGTTTATTGTAAGTATTTTAAGCCCTCATACGCAAACATTTGAAACCCCTTTTAACTGATAAATTGGGAATTCCGAGAGTTTTTTTCCTTAACGTTCGTGTCTTTCTCTGTAACGTGTCTGTTGATGCGTAACGCTGACGTTAATTTCTTTGTCGGTCGTGGCAGGCTAAATAGTAAACAATTTTAAAATAGTAATTTCAAATTGCATTTCATGCTTTGGCTAAAGGCCACCTTTGATTTTATAAATAGTTATGTTTTCGTCATGTTTTTATCTTATTTGGTAATATTCACTGAAGTTCATAGCAGCATAAGACTCTGTTAAGCCTTGGTGACCAGTTATTTATCAGTTTTGGGAAAATTAGGTTGAAAACATGTCTGAGATATCGATTACATTTGTTTACATATAGCTTACGCTATACACTGTAAACAAAATACACGTGCGTTACGACGATATAGTTTGACCATAGGTTGACCTCTACCAACTCTTGTTATTTTATTCATGAGTTTGAAAAACAAAAGAGATAATGAATTCCGCCGCATTTTATTTTTGAGCTATGACGTCATCCGAGAGATAATTTATGCCGGCTTCAAAACGGCTCCTCAAAAAGGGGGGTAATTTGGTGCATACTATACTACTCACTTGATTCAAAGTGACTATATTGCACTATTGCAGAATGCATCTTGATTGCATAACACCCACCTTTTACGACATTACTCAAGCCTATTTTTAGGTAGAAGTCTCTATCAGATCTTGATTGCTCGTGAAAGAATCCCATTGTGTGGTACATCTCATGTTCTATAGTTGATTTCTTGTCGCAGTATTGGCCGATGGAAATACTCTGATAGGATGTTGGCGACAGAGGATTGTAAGTTTTGCCAACGGAGGACCAGCATCTTCAATAAAGATTACAGTAGATAATCACAAAATAAATGGAAATCACACTAAATTTTATCGTCACGACATTTAGAGGGCCTGGCAAAGGTAAATTTTATAGGAAACCCTAGTTGGCCTTGAAATCGTAACAAAGCGTACACGAAATTGCAACAGACAACATCGACAAATGGTTGATTGCCAACAGCGTAAACTCTGATTGTTAAAAGAGTGATAGGGATCTTCATGAATATGAGAGACTACAGTATAACAAAACTGCCAACCAAAACCTGTCAAAACAATCATGAAAAGCTTGTATAAAGGACTGGCGTTGTGCATGCATTTGATGACCAACAAAAATGTTTCATTTAATCTCTATTAAGTAAAGTTGCAAATTTAAAATTATCGAAACATAATCGCAAATTTCTGGCGGGCCTGAATATTTAAACATAGGTAACCCCTGTTGTTTGGGAGGCAAAAATCGTAACCTTATTTAAACTTACCTGAAGTAGAAACTTAAAAAAATCTAGCGTAAAAGATCCCATGAACAGATACCGTAAGAATACCAATTGCTAAATAGTATTTTTAAATACTAATACAAGTATATAAACGTCATCGAAACACCAACTACACCCTTTTTTTATAAGAAATGCAAAAACATGAGACCGAAAATCGCCAAAAATTTAAGAACATGTTAAGAACATGCCGAGGCTGAGAAAAGGTAAAGAAAGTTAACATTTACTTATGATGATAACCTATTGCAAGTAATTCATATAGTGTTATTGAAAAAATTGCTTTTCTGTGAGGTTCGCAGATAACAATTTTACATTTACCAAATTGCGCAGTTCTTACAGGTATATCTCTCTTGAGACAAACTGGCAAGAAAGTCATTACCAGCTACTACTACAATACTACTCAAATGTACCACATACGGTACTTTAATTGTCTGAAATCAGTTAAGATATTTTAAAAACACGTTTAAGAACATTTGAGGCTGATACCCCGAAAATATTTTCAAATATTTTTCGACTGAGGCTGAACGCTCTTTTCTCAGTCGAAAAATTCGACGTTGTTATAAAAAAAAGAAGAGTGTAGGTAAAGTTTAGAAAGATTATGAGTGAAGGCGAATCAAGTAAATCTAGTACAAGTAAGTCCCACTTCTGGTGTAAATAAACGGAATGAGGCAATTACTTGATGTTTTTGTTCAACTTTCCACAAGATGTTTCCTGCTAGTATTTGTTATGTTGTAATTGTATGCTAGTTGACCTGGTTTATAAGTCAGCGATTCTGCTACCAGGCAAGTGAAACTGGTAACCCTTGTTAACGTTGCTTTGAGGGTTCATGGCAGTTCCTGACTCTGATAACTTTGTTGCGGCACCGTACAATTGAAGAATTTGATGTCTTTTTGTACACTGAAATATCAGCCGCTTTCTCTTTTTTCACCCATTTGGCACTTGCCTGGAACGAAAATTCGGTTCGCTTCACGATTGCAGTGAAAGAGTGTAACCATTTCAACCACATGTACAGAGATTTCCATCCGTAAAAACGCTGCATACACATGAAAGGAGCTATCCAGTTCAGACAACACCCAAACAACATCAAGAATCCTTGAAGCTGGGATGTTTACTGTCGCACAGCATAGCAAATGGCCAACCAATCACAAAACAGATAGACTGACAAATCACAACGTCGAAAACGCATCAAACGGTAAATAAAGAAGCTATCACGTGGTAAAAATTGTATCTTAAACATAACGGCAGAGAATATTTCAGTTTTAGCGGCCTAGTTTACCTTCGAGATGACTGAATATCATTAACAACCTCAACACACTTACCTACTAAATCACGACATTTTTCTTGATAGTGTTCTGACAGGCGGGGTTTTTTTTTATCATCAAATGAACAACAAGTCGTGAGGGTATGTTTCAGAAAACGGTCAGCAATTTTCGTGGCTACAACCCGACTAGTGTAACACCAATCTCTTACCCTGTAAGATTCTGAAACTTAACGTGATACTGAGACCCGTCGCTCTCAACCCATTTGACACAGCTCACACTGTTGATCTCTTTGATCGCGTCTTTGATTTTGGTTTTCGCTTTATCTGTTTGTGAAATGAAAATACAACGCACAATAAGTTAGTTAGGTGTTTTAAAGTACTAAGGGACGACCCCCTTATAAATTTGACGAGGGTTCTTTTACCACCGCTACAGTGGCTACTGAATGAAACAGCAATAACAGTGAACTTTACCGTTATAGCCACCGTACAGAACAATCAATTAATGAAACATGCTATAACTTTTAATATTTGGATGAAATTAAGATTGGATAAGCAACAACTTTGACATGTTTCAGTGTTTTAATAACTCAACAGACTTTATTAAAGAACTTGCATGTCAGTACACACCATGGGGCTTTTGCTCTCATAAGTGTGCCGTGCACGTCAAATGCCAAACCATAAAGAATATTTTACAGCATAGATGTCATACATTTTGGTGCTTGCACGCTGCTGTTCTTTCAACAGTGATGCAAAGATTCGAGCACTAAATGCAAATAATGTTATTTTTTTGTTGCATGAGTCAGTGATATCGTCGTGGATCGGCAAAACTTGGAATAATCCCTTATTACATATAGTTATGAGGATCCAATTGAAGTTGTTAATCATTAAATCGTAGGATTAAGAAAGCAAAAAGTATAACAAGAAGAGGATAAGAAAGAGACAGCGAGCTCTTATGACGACTGCTTCTAGTAGTTTAAAAATTCAAGCACATTCAAGTTTGATAGATGACAAAATAACAACTCTGCACTACCAAACTGGGCCTTACTCAGTTTGTTTCAACATCCAGAAACCTTATCAGCGCCGTGCTTCATATACCTTTATGTACGGAATTCAATAATGTACTTATCCTTTTAACACTTAAAACACTAAAAAATTTGCGCATGCAGTTTTCCGCTATCTAAAACTCGTAAATACGGTTCTTTGCAATCTTTAGTACTCTGGGACGTTTTTTTTCCCGCCATAACATAGGCGAGTTACAGTCTTTGTTATTAACCCTAAAACGCATGAAGAAAAATAAGTCACACAAATTAAGGCATGTTTTCAAAATTATTCAACCAATTGCCTTGAAAATTGGTATGTGTAATAAGTGTTAAGTATACTTCAAATTAAGCGTAGTCACGTGGCACTTAATTAGTTTCCATGGCAACTGTAGCACAGAAACAACATTAAGTGTAAAATCTGTGTTCTTCAATGATATTCATCTAATCGATATAAAATCAATGTAAAAACTTTGCACTTGTAATTAATATATTTTAGTGTCCAATTATCTTTCAACAAATTTGGTGGTCTGAAATTGGTTTCCATGGTAACGACAGCAAAGAAATGACAAAACTGCAAAACTGTCGACATCAAAATGTTGCAAATGGTTAAGAATAATGACATTTCGCATTTTGAATAGTTGCACATGATTAACTAATTTATCTTGTAATCAATAAAGTTAATAATGTTGCCATGGCATCCAAAAATCAAAATGGCAGCCATCAGCCCAAAGTTCGGATTTTGTAATTTGTTTTAAAAAGTTATGAAACAACTATGAATATTTACAAACATGAATATTCAAAGAAAACTACTGAGTTTGTAACACAGACAAAAAATAATTAAGTTTCAGTCATTTTTTCAGGCAGAACACCTTTTTGAAAGCAAACAACGAGTTTCGTGGTTTTTGAAAGCAAACAACAAGTTTCAATTTTCCTGTGATGACGTCATCAAAATAAGTTCAAAAGATGTGTTATTAATCAAAGAACGGTTGTGCAGAAGCTTTTAGCAATCGGTAAAATAGCAAGTGTTTTATCCCCAAAAAATCGAGGGGGGGAGGTCAAAATGACCCCCTCCTAATGCCTTCTAGGGTTAATAAGTCGCCTGTTATTTGATTGGTAGTTTGAAACAAAGGTTTCTTTATTAAGGTCCCGAAGGTGTTTAGATTTGAAAAGGTTTGTTTGTATACACTACATCATCTGAAATCTGCTTATTCATCAGGTAGAATTTAGTGACATATGACGTCACAGGGGTAGAGAACTATGGGCTCTGCTAACCGACTCTTTGTGACTCGTTACGATTTATTTGATTGCTTAGACGGTAATTCTATTCTATAAACCGTAGCCTTCGTACTGACACGAAGAACGAACGCTAATCCTACCGGGAGCAGGGTAACGTCACAGATCATCGTTTAGAAAACAACAAACTGCTACAAAGACGCTTACATATGAAATGAAGGCTGTTTTTAATTTCCAAAAGGAGAATGAGAGACGTCGAAATCAAACTTGTCATTGCCGCTAAAGTCACCCCGCGGTACAACGAAACAATCACGCAAATAATTATCCAACTCAGCAAGTAATTTCATTTTATTTATTTTATTTTATCAATTTTGCCTGGTAAATGGGTACACGGCTTGAAAAATGCCAAAGCAAATACAAGGTACATGAATAAATAATAGTATAATAATAATTCCTCAATTCACCTCCATACATTCGCAAAGATTCGCATTCGCTCGCCCACGCCTGGCGCTTTGCAAAATGGCGATTCTCCCAGCAAAATTCCCACGATGTCTTGCACGTGAGCTGCTTTGGCAACGTGCATAAGTTATTAACGAAAATACTTCCGGTGTTGATTGCTTCCGGCACCGTTACTTCCGCTACAAGTACATGATTCTGCTCAGTGTTGAATCATCATGATAGCTAGTAGTTAGAAAATATGAGGCAGAACACAAGTGTCCTTTCCAACCTCGAACCTAGGCTCAATCAAAGAGCCTGAATATGAGGTTAGTGGCCTATCAAAATGTCTGTGAAGATTAAGGAATGAGCAATTTAAAAAAGCACTGTCGGTCACTTACCTGTGAGTGAATCAGCCAAAACAAATGGGATTTTTCTTGTTCCCCAGAGCTGCCGTGCATCTCTTACCGCGCTTCGCTTGCTCCTCGCATGCTTGCGCATGCGCTCAACCGTTCTTTTTTCTGTGTGATACAAAAACTGCTTTCAGCTCCAAACACAACAAGTATCATGTTGGTAAATTCTGAGAAATGAACACAATTTTTGTGTTGCAAGGCCAAAAGTTTCATGCGTGTAACGGAAGCTAAAATATATTGAAATTATTGCGGGCGAGTTGCATGAACAGTTGAAGGTAAAAGTTGCACCGTGTAGATTGGCCTTTAACCCCTTTCAGCCCAGGCCAGTTTATCAACATTTAACTTCTCCTTACATAACACATACAAAAAAAGGCATTTGGTAATGAGAAAATGGAAATTGATCAAACAAAGTGAACAATTGAAGATGAAAAGCCAAATTCTCCTAAGCTG
>JAOBRD020519910.1:0-10154 GCA_027575215.2 Hydrozoanthus sils | reverse complement strand
GGAAAAAGGAGAGAGTAGAGATTGGGAGGAAGGCAAGGGGGAAGAGAGGGGTTAAGGAGAGAGGTTTGGGAGGAATGGGGAAGTATAGGGAAAGGAAAAAGGAGAGAGTAGAGACTGGGGAGGAAGGCAAGGGGGGAGGGAGGGGTTAAGGAGAGAGGTTTGGGAGGAATGGGGAAGGATTGGGAGGATAAAAGGAGAGAGTAGAGATTGGGAGGGAGGCAAGGGGGGAAGGAGGGATGAAGGGTAAAGGAGAGAGGTTTGGGAGGGATGAAGAAGAGATTGGGAGAGGCATTATACAGTATATATATTGAGAGTAGAGATTGGGAGAGAGGCATTATACAGTATATATGGTCTACAAGTCTTATCCAGATGGCAAATCGAAAACTAATAACTCCGTTGACACACTCAGAGGCTACACAGAACTACAAGGAAAAGCAGAGCATTCACAAGCATCCACACATCTGGACAAAATCTTGTTGCAGCTGTGGACTTGGGATCAACACTGGAACACTCAGATGCGGCGATGTGGTTTTTCTTATAATTCTCGGCTTCACACAAGAGCTTGCCTCTTCCTTTTGTACATTTCTAAGTGCAAGACTTAACGGTTGGAACAATGCATCTCGCAGCTTTCTCCCTCACACTCCTGGTCGCACGAATCACCATTGCATACCATCTTGCGACATGCACCGCGACATTTCAGCAAATTGTTTCAGAACATAAATAAATTATAGTCTCAAAACAGATTTTGTGCTCGTAAAAATTTTATGTAAACACAACCTAATGAACTAAGCACTTTCAATATTAAAACTTTGCTTTTGTCTCAATCAATCAACCAACCAAGAAATTAAAAATCAGTACATCAATTAATCAGCCAACCAAGAAATCAAAAATTAGTACATCAATTGGTCAGCCATCAATAAGTTAATCAATCAATCTGCTCATCAATAAATCAGTCAATCGATCAATCAATCTAACATTCCATCAATCAACCAATCTATCAACCAGTACTGTATGTTAATTAGTCTATTATTCGTGCAAGCAATCAGTCCATCAATCAATTCATCTGCCAATCACCACATCAGTCTATTAAAAAATCAATCAGTGAACTGATCAATCAGTATATCAATCAGTCCATCAATTAATAAACCCATTAATGAATCAGTTCATCAATTAAGCAATCGATACATCAATCAAACTTTCAATCAATCAATCAATTAACCAATCAGTATTGTATGTTAATCAGTCCATTATTCATGTAATCAATCAGTCCATCAATCAATTTATCTGCCAATCAATACATCAGTCCATTTATCATTCAATCAGTGAACCAATCAATCAGTACATCAATCAGTCCATCAATTAATAAATCCATCAATCAATCAGTTCATCAATTAAGCAATCGATTTATAAATCAAAGATTCCATCAATTAATCATTAAACCTTCAATCATATAATCAGTCCCTCAATGAATCAATCAATCAAACAATGAGTACATCAACTAATCAATAAATCCATCAAAAAATTAGTCCATCAACCAATCAGTCAACTAGTCAATCAGTTCAGGAGAAAAAGGTAGGTGTTCCGATAGAAACAGTTTGACCAGGTCTGTGTGACTTAGAAACAGTTTGACCAAGTCAGTGTGATAATTAGATATAGTTTGACTAGGTCAGTGTGACTTAGAAACGGTTTAGGTGCCAATTTTCGAAAATTTTCCGGGGGAGCATGCCCTCGAACCGCTCAAGAATTGCTTGCGCATTGGTGCTCCGTACGGTCAAACAGATTTTCATAACTGCGTTCATTAATATTTTGTCCTGGCTACGGGTCTTGATGTTGTTAACACAGCCCTGCTTCAGCACATATCAAATCACTTGTTCTCACGATAGGCAACAGCTAGGAGCCTTTTAATTTCTAATTGAACAAATTAAATGGATTTGGTGAATGAATAGTGTTGCTTACAAGGAAAATGTGTCATTTTGCTTGCAAATGCCCCCGCGAGGTACACATAATTAATACAAAATCTATACATTTAATGACTAAATGTAAACGATAAACTGGTACAGATTTATACGGTTATTCGGCATTCAAAACGCGATTTAATTTATTTATTGAAAATCACCCGACTGGAAGGGAAACACAACTATACACACCGTTCAGCCTGAAAAGTAGCACCACGATAAAATTCAACATCCATTTGAAACAAAATTTACCTAACAGCCAAAAACTTCACTTCTATCCGTTGTTGAAGGACTATGCAGTACAAAGCGAGTTTATAGTAACTCCGATAGTAATGATATAAGCCGGTCGGAGAGTGTTGGTGAATTACTAGCCCAGACGATAGACTTTTCACCTGTAATGCTACTCGGTATAGTGGAAAAACATATATACTGGAGAGCGACTTAGTGCGGGCCTCGTGTGTGCCGAACAAGCAGCACTACTTTAGACTTAGTTACTTGAACTATCCTTGGATAAACTTTGAGAGTAAAGAAAAGGTTTAAATGAGTCTATGCATCAAGTTCGGTATAAGATCGACTGGCCGGTTGAACTGCTTGAATGGAGCTTAATTAAGCAACGAGGACGACAACATTTACGGCGACAGCTTACATTAAAGCACACTTCTTGCTTTCCCCTTCCAACCACCTATGGCTAGTTTGCTTCAATACACCAAGCCCATTAACAAGAAAGGGGTCTTGCAGAGATCTCTTTCTCACACAAGGTAACCTGTAACTTAGACTGACACAAAATGCCAACGTCAGCTGGGGCAAGAAGAGAAGACCCCTTTCTTGAAAATGGGCTTCATACGTTTGTCCCATGCAGTTACGCTTTGTGAATAAAAAACGATGAAAGTGTTTTTCTTAAAGGTGGATGAAATTTGACAAAATTATATATGTGGGTCCGCAGTTCTCGTAGTCCTAAGAACTGTATAATTAAACACTCACGTTGTAGAGAATGAATCATTAGAGAGCTTCAGATTCGCTACGAGTACGACTACGAGTACGAGTTTTTTCCCTTTCGTCATACCGCGCGTGCTAGAATTGTGAAGAAACCATGCCATCTCGTTGTCACGCCATCTCGTTGTGTTGCCAAAATCTCGTAATTCACGCGCCGAGTTTTTTGCAAATCATGTTGTAAACAAGAGGACGACGATGAGTTTTGGCAACACAACGAGATGGCGTGAATTGTTCGCAACTTTTTGCGCGCGCAGTATGACGAACGGGAAAAAACTCGTACCCGTACTCGTTGTCGAATCTGAAGCTCTCTATTTTCAAGACGACGACGTGCAGGTGACCAGCACAGTGTATTCCAACATGCAGCTATTGTATTAATGATTATTTTCTGCCGTCGTCGTCAACGTTATCGTCGTTGTAGCTTAAGCTCTCTATAATATTGAGTTGTTCTTTAGTCGCGCAGCTCGACAAGCTCGTCGATCCGAAGTAATTTGCCCCCAAAAATTTAAACTGCCGTAGGCAGCTTTCAATTCAAACAGCAATTTAGGTGCTTTGAATTCTCGAGTTAAGTTCAGCGCTCGAGAAAAGCGTTGTTTTGGCCAGAACTTATTTACAATTAAATTTGCTCACCTGAAAAAAAAACCAATCACCACCAACAAACCAAAGTACAAACTATCGCCCTATAATAAATATAATAATAAACCACGCGGGAAGTTGGGAGTACACGAAAAAAGCTGTTAATCCCGAGCTGAAAGAAATGCGTTTCTCTTTCTCGCTAGGATAATAACAAGTTATGAAAGAGAGCCACGGCCTCATTGGCACAAATGCCTTTGCTAGATAATTTCCAAAAGGCGCCATTCTTAACAGTTCATCCAATTTTCATCAAGTTTTGTGATCAATCCTCAAATCTATTGGAAAAACGGAATACAAAATAATTTTGACGGTGCTAGAGTGTCTACTGATGCAGAAGCATTTTGTTTTTGTAGTATATTTTTTAAAATTTTTTCATCCATTCCCATTTATTTTCACAGCCAAGAACCAGAAACTACCGTGTTAGCCAAGAAAAAATTTCTTTGTCATAAATATGTTAGAGAAAGGATGACATCACATTGACGTGTCAAACAAAATAGGACACATAAAATTTATTGATTTATGAAGTTTGACCTCCAAGTTTGGCTTCAGTACCTTTTATCGTTCTTAACTTGTAGGCAGCGGGCACCTTAAGGCCCCCCCCCCTCCTAACTTGCCCCTGGTAGGCCTCGAAAGCCGGTCTGGTGGGGTTACGGTATTCTAATTCAATTGAGTTGTATAGTGGCAGATTGATTATCTGGTGAGCACCGAAGGCGCGACACAGATATTCATTTAAGCCACCATCCACTGAGATTGAATTGGGATAGTGTTCGAGTATGTAACAGCGAGGCCACTGATTTTACAGAACTTTCAAGACAAAAAAAAAAGATTTGTAAACAAAAAAAATACTTTTATTAGTTGAATCACATAGCGTGGCGAAACTCAAGCATGAGCAGCTTAACTGACAATATAAATGTAAAAATAAAGCATACTGACCTTGAAACAATTTTAAATCAAGTTTTTACTGACTTCTTAGTGGTTTTTGGAATGATATTTTTTATTATTTTTTCAACATCGTTATCTGAAGCGACTACTTTCGTCCGCCACTTTGTTTCGCGTCTTTATCTACTATTTCGGAGGTAAGTATTATCTTACATCTACTATTTCTCAACCAATCAAATCGCCGAGCTGGTATAAATTAATCACTTATATCTGCTCACTGCCATTAATCACCAATCCAGTATCCCCCTGCTGGCGGCTTTGCTGATTTGTAGCCTGCTGTTATGTCGATAGATCTGTTCTTTAAGATGTGGACTAGTATAAAAACTTAAAAGATTTTTCTCAGGCGGATTCTTTTTTCTTTCTAGGGTTACTGCTCAAACGATGTAAGCTTATCTGATAATACTCCATTTCTTATAACTACTGAATTAGAATGTAAATAAATCAAATAATATACTTTTACTAAAATATTTGTCAATTTACCGATATTCCTATTATATATAAGGATGCGATAAACACTGCACGGTACTACTTATCGTGACATCACAAACAGTAGTAAAATAAGTATCAAATTCTTCAAGTTCATTACCTTAGAATGTTTTTTTGTTTAGCCAACTGCTTACTTCAATAAATGCTTTTTAAAGGGATTAACGAGCTAGAAATTCTATTTGAGTGATTACGGGATCTAGAAATGTGCGTGCATTCTAACCTTTCCGCCAATTTTTGAATCTTGACAATTCGGGTTTGTGCCGCTGTTCAGGCTATGATTTGTAGACCATCTAGTTTTTGGGTTATCATAAATCACGCGTGTTTAACCACCGTACAGTTTTTTTGTCTAGAATAGGTTATGAAATTTTGAAATATTTACAAACTGTTTAGTACAGGGTACAACACTTCGAAACAGTCTGAAATATTACTGGGGATAGGGGTTGCTTGTTTAAAATAGCTAGGGTATCAAATCGAACCATTGCTTGTTTAGAACAGAGTTAGGTTTATGAAGGTCCCGCCGATACACCCCCACCCCCTTTCCACTAAATTCTGGCAAGTAAACCTATTAATGCAGGAGTACACCTAATTCACACTCTGTGGCCACTTTTCCTAATGTTTCTTCCGATATCTCCATCCATGGTTTGAATCTACAAAATCGCTCTGCTTAAAACACAGATGGTATGATGCATGGAGAGTCAGCTTGAATATATTAAAATTATTTGGATGAATTTTGAGGGTTTTTTTTATCTTGAAGAGGGTCTGAATGGGGTTAGCTGACAACTGAAAAATGGCCAAAATCATTACTGACAACTGACAAATAGCCGAAAAAAGAACTGAAAACTGACATTTTTGTTGGCAACTGAAAAATGACAATTGGCTTTACAGATTAACAGAGCGCTAGCAAAAATCTTTAACTTGTTTATTTTGGAAATAATTAGAATCTTGAGCTACCAAATTTACTCAGTGATGAAACAAGCAGTGAACTAAATGGTAAGTTTTCGTTCATTAATAGCATTCAGTACATTAGTAATTCCGAAGCGTTTTGTTTGCGGGAACACATAGTTACTCGCTTTTAATAGATTGGTTAAACGAGGTCCATAATGTCGGCGTAAATATATAGAAAAACAACATTGTATTACAATTAGCTTGAATTACACGCATCCTAGCAGGAATTCCAAATCATTTGTAACAAGAAGCTGTAAAAGCCTTCATTGGATTTTTGATCTTTTCTTTTCTAATTCTATCGATTTTGTCGTGTGTAAGTAAGTCCCTGCCATTTTGTTGTCAAGAAACTGCAAGTTTAAGGATTTCGGTGCAAGTTTATAAGTCGATCTCTTGCTTTGTAATAAATTTGTATCTGAAAATTAAGCAAACAATAAAAAATCTTTTAGTGTACTGCAATTAACGTGCACAAGACTTTGGAACTATTGTAATAGAATCCCTAAAACGAACAACGTTCTGGCCAGGGAAGTAGTTCACGCATGACAGATTCTATTACACTGTTTCGGAGACCACCATGCCACTGTCCGCAATATCATGTCTTCTTTGCCCGCCGAAAAGGTCGCACCTGAGACAGAAAGACAGATGAAGGAGTGGCTGGAGAACTACCGGCCAGTACGACAGAGAGCTGTGCGCTGCGAAACTACGAAGGACAACGCAGGTGCCTTTCCTCGGGCTGTATGTCAGATGGCATCCCAAGTAGCCATACCAGGTCAGTCCCTGGATTTCGATGGAGAGGCAGACGAAGCATCTGATGACCACTATCCCAACGAGAGAGACACAGGGAACGGAGCTCAAATGCACAATGGTGCTACGATGTTACTGACATTACATTTGTCAATGACTCGGAAATTGGAAGTGTACAGATTGACGAATACGAATCAGATTCAGACGACGAGGAAAATGAATACATTGGGTCTGATAACGAGTCTGAAGTTTCTCAAGAGGTCTTTCATCCAGTCAGCGTGACAAGATCAGGGCGACGCATTCGAACTTTTGTGCGTTTTGTGTAAGGTATGTTTCAAAAACTCCTAGGATCCTAAGCGGCTAAAAACGCTATAAACCATATATCTGTTTATAACAAATAACAATTTTACTGACAACCGAAAATTTTACTGACAACTGACAAATGGCCAAATATTTTACAGACAAGTGACATTTCAACCCCCCATTCAGACCCTCTTTAAAGATAATTTTGAAATTGCTGATTTTTTGGGAAGTTTAAAAATTACTTTTAAAGTTAATATTTGATGTAAATTTGCCAAACCGTTCTCAAACCAAAGCTGTACTAGTCCCTTGCCAGGAGGAAGGTTTGCTGATTTTACTCAATATTCTTTTTATTCAAATATCTTTTTCAACTTCATCACTATCCAACAAAAGTTTAGGTGAACTCTCGCTTTAACCAACACCTTCCTCACATCAGGCTATTCTATTACATGCCACGTTACAGTGGGACCCCGTTAATACGGTCGCCTACGGGTCAGAAAAATGGCCGTAATAACGGGGTAACCGTGTTAACGAGGTTTTTTTTAGAAAGAGTATGGCTATTCGACCAGCGGACCAAACTAAAAGTAACCGTTATAACGAGGTGGCCGTAAGGTGGGGCTCCACGGTATATAATTATTGCTGTATATAGTGCAGTTTTCGCACATGGCTCATTTTTCGGAAAATCGCTCCTCGATTACGTTTCAGGATAATCACAGACGTCTCTAGTGTATCTTCGATTCATATCATTCTCCCTGTTAAAGAATTTTCCACCAGTTTCGGGGTCGTGAATGGGGTATCCTGGCGGCTGTGAAGTAAGATCAATCTCCAGGTGGGTTTGTGTGTATATTCCTTGGTTATGTGCTTCTAAATCTGTAAATGAAGCACGTCCTTTGAAAAAAGGAAACTGGAAACTGGTAGCAGAATTGCCATTCCAGGAATGCCTTCTTTGCTGACGCAATTGAAACATACTTTGCTTCGAAAATGGTGCAGTGTCATTTTCTGATATCTGAGTTGTTTCTGTGATATCAGCACCGATAATACCTGGATAAGGAGGCGGTGGAGTCTCTGATGTGTCCGTCTCAAGGCCTCTGTTACAACGGCTGCTTTCTGTGATTATAGCTGAGAAGCTGTGGTGCGTTGGAACTAGGTTAATTTGAGCCACTGCAGGAGCTGTGTTTCTATCTAATGGAGAAGCTTCTTGGGTCTCTTGACTACCACTGGCACCTCTTATAAGACGCATTGATATCAGGGAACCAACGCTTGAAGGGGATGTCGCAGGACTAGGGCAGGGGGAAACTGAAACAGAGCAGCGCGGAGAGGGTGGGTACAGCTGAGGATTGCGGACAACTGTGGAAAAACACGTAGACATCAGTTCATTTGAGGTTGAGATCTATTTTAAGCTATAAATCCTTTCTCGGGCCTAAGTAGCTCATTCAGCCTTTCGCTTATCTCCGGTTTTCGTAGTGCTAAGCGGATGAGTGTCTTTGATTTCCCCTGGACAGGAAACTAATGTACATCGCAAATTAGCCCCAATCAGAACTGGTACTCATTTTAACCTAACCTGAGAGACCCTTATGATTAGTCATAATTTATTCCCAAAAAAATTGTTTCACGTTAAGCGATTTTAATTCTTTCGCAATATTAATGTTTTGAAAAACTTGTAAATGATGCCCGGTACGGCCAAATTGCAGACTTTTGAAAAAGCAAGAAGGGAGTAAAAACAACGGCGAAAGGCATTTTCTGTCACAAATTTCAAACGAATGTTTCTTTAAAAACATAAAAAATGTTTGAGTAAATAAATAAATAAATAAATAAATAAACAGTATTCTTTTTAGGCCTAATTAAGGCAGATTTTTGATTTTTCAAAATAAAATTAAAGCTAACGATATTAAACGTTTCGTCATCGTCAAGACGACATTGTCAGACAAACTACTATAGTTTGAAAAAGTCAAGGCAACTTGAATATAAACATATGCAAATATACAATGAATACAATGGAATAAAGAAATGTAAAGAAAATAAAAACAATAGCTAAGACATCTATTAGAAAGAAAAACGCACCGAAACTTGTTATTGATGTCGACTAGGCCATGTAGAATTTAGTGATTTTGATATATATGACAAAGTAGACTGAAAAAGATGCTGAGATAAGTAAAAAATAAATAAATAAATAAAATAAATCCGTCAGTTAAATAAATACTTTAGCTTTTATAGAGTCATGCAGATTGTTTGTTGAGAGGCCATTGGTAATATCGACCATAGTCTTATCGGCATACGGTTTGTGGCAAGGTGTGCATGTCTCCGCCATAAATCCCAATGAAAACTTTGATACTTGAAAATGTTGAAGCTTTGCCTATGACTAGCAAAAAAGTATGGAATGCAAAAATTCATGTCTAGTTTTTTAAAAGTAATGCATTTCTTACACCCTCTTAGACAATTGGTTACTCAAAAAGAGAGCAAACCAACCACTAGATGGACATTTTGTGACGTTTTGTTTAAACAGCGTTAGTCACTTTGCAACACTGAATCGAAGTATTCGAGTACTTTCAAAACTGGCCTAAAGATTCTTGAAGCGCAATTGCAAATAAGTTGCACTCCATGAGACTATGTCGCAGCCTTTGAAAAGCTAATTGATTTGTTTTGATTGTCAAATTTTCGTTTCTTCGCGAAAAAAGTTGAAAAATGATGGAGCCATTTTTTCCCTTTCGAAATCATTTTACTTTTAGCCCTGAAAGGAAATTTTATTACCTCTATCGTACGAGGGCGGAGCATTAGCAGCAAAAGGATCGTCTGAGGTTCTTCCAAGATCTGAATCAGACGTCAAATTTCTTGGTCTGCGCCTGCGCCGCCTGGTAACAGCTACTGACCGCACCTGTAGTACGAAAAGGGCGCAGCCAACTATCGTAACACAACACAGTCCCATCACAATCACGCCAACCTCAATACTGTGACGCTCAGCTGGAGGGTCTGAAAAGGGTTGAAAAAATTGATTGCATTCACTAACATTTTTGTAATCAACTTCAGAAAGGCTAAATCTACAGACTTGTTTCCAGTCACCAACTACACTTTCTTTATAAGAAAATTTTAATAAGAAAACAAGAGGCTGAATATCGCAAAAAAATTAAGGACATGTTAAGAACATGCTGAGGCTGAGAAAAGGTGAAG
>JAOBRD020519909.1:0-34142 GCA_027575215.2 Hydrozoanthus sils | reverse complement strand
TACAAAAAAACAATAACACACAAATTACACAGTGAGCGAAGTACGTAATTATTAGTCATTTCATTTTTTACGATAATCGATTGTACACAGTATACTGTAACGATCACAGAATTATTTCTTGCTTCAAGTACTTATCATCTAAATGCTGGTTTTGAACGTTTTTATAGAATTGCAAGGGGTGTTAAAAAATTTAGTGTTTTGATCCGTGTATAAGACGAGTGCGATTTTTAGACGTGAATTTTCGGTGTTAAAAGGTCGACTTATACACGGCAAAATATGCTAATACTATTTAGATTTTCCACGGAAACACTGATCATTTTCCAAAATCACGTAAAATAAGTGTTATGATTTTCCTGACTTGAACAGACAATTCCGATTACATGTTTGCCAAGTTTCATTTTGTGGACCTGGCCGGTTCTGAGCGAGCACACAGGACAGGCAATGTAGGCGAGAGGTTCAAGGAGTCTGTCTTTATAAACAGTGGACTTCTGGCCCTGGGTAATGTGATTAGTTCCTTGGCAGATTCGAAAAAAAAGGTAATTGTATGTTTAGTTAGTATGGTAATTAGTCCCTTTGTAGATTTTTCAGAAAAACTCTCTCTTTAGTGGCTGGCCTAAGTTTTTCCCGTTCTCTGCATGGTTAACTCTAAAAAGAAGGTACACTTCCATAGTGAATAGTTCTGGTTGTTCTGGTATGTTAGTTCATGCTCGATTCATGCAATTAAACTCTAAAAAGGTACATTTCCAAAGTGGATAGCACGTGCGTAGCCTTAGTTAAAATGTTCACAAATTCCAGTGCGGAGAAACTGAATAATTAAAACGGTACACTGAGATTTGAATAACATCTTTTCTCACTGGAATTTGTGGATATTTTACTTCAGTACGAGGCTAAGGCTCGGTGCACGTGCGCCGACAGTCTACTTTTGTCAGCGGTATTTTGAACACGAAAAAGATTTATTCCTCGATCTTTAGATTTGTAAAATTGCCTTTAAAATTCAAAATTTCATCTTTCACTCGTACAAAATTATTTGTTATCTATGTTTTGATAACACTAAATAAAAGTATATTTTATAGTTTTTTTTTGAAAGAGTCATGCATGTAACTTTTCGTTACCATCTCTGTTTGAGGTTTTTGTTTGTTGATTGCTTTAAACATATCAGGTGAGTCATGTTCCGTACCGAGACAGCAAGGTGACAAGATTGCTAAAGGATTCACTTGGAGGAAATGCCAGAACTGTAATGATAACGTGTTTGAGTCCAGCTGCTGGAGACTTTGCCGAAAATTTGAACTCGCTGAAGTATGCTACCAGGGTAAGTTCATGTGATGTTCATATACTAATTAGTTTATGCAGGAGCTAAAAATGGTATCGTTGTAGCCGGGGGTCACGTGACCACAGCTACTTTAAATCAAGCAGCTATGACAAAATGGTATCCAGAAATGGAAAGAGCAGATATCGTTTTCACATACAATTGCTTAGAAAACTTTGTATTCGTTGTTGTTTTTGAAGTATTTAACGTTGAGACTTGAAAGAACGGCTTCTGCAAATGTTACGACGCTTTACTTACATCTGAACATAATGTATCATAACTAATTTATTTAAGCTAGATGTGGTCAAGGGTCTATCAACTCTCTTACCTTAAACACGACAAGTGGTGTGATTCTTACATTCAACCTTGAGAGTTTTGCCTTTTTTATTTTTACATTTTCAGGCATCTTAAGCAGTTTCTCTGATCGATCAACCCCTTTTTAGGGCTCGAATTTGTCACCCATAGATGGCCAAGCAATGCCCCTGATCTATGTAACTTTTCTTTAAATCCCGTAAACGGGAGCGTTAACTGGGGGGGTGGGGGATGGGCGTAAATTCGCATTGTTAAATAAAACTACCTTTATCTCTAAATGTGGCGAATAATTTAACCTTTCTGTTCCTCTTAATTTTAAAATTGGCAATTCTTTACTTTGTAAACCATCGCAAATTTTACAGTTTGCTTTACAATTTTCTTAATAAGAAGTGTCTTTTTTTTATGTATTGATCAAGAAAGATTGAGTATTGAACATACAGTTGATGTTTTAGGCGAGGAATATCCGCAATAAGCCTGTGGTTAACAGAGACCCACAAAACGCCAGAATAGCGGAGATGGAAAATCAAATCCAAGTAAGCATCCTTTAACCTACTGTACATTTGAAAGTGTAAATACGATATACCAGTAGTCGTTTGAGCTACCTCCACAAAGTGCATTATAGCTGTTTTGGGTTAGTTTTATGATATTCTGACTCACGGAGTCACGGGAAAACAGGCAATAGGACTCGAGGTCCCCTGCGAGGCTTGCCACCTGGGACCTTCGGTTTAACGCCCTTATCCGAGAAGACGCGAAGGTCTAATCATTTGTAGATGTTAGAGCAAAAGCAACATCTTCTCCTCAGTGAAGGTCTGGCACTGGGAATCGAACCCAGGCCTCCCGCACGACAGACTGACGCCTTACCAACTGGGCTAACCAGGCAGTGGTGAAATAAATTAGCCATACTCTAGAAACAGTGCAGCGTAAGTGAAGTAATTTATGAACTAGTCATGTTTAAAGGGAACTGCACTCCTAAATTATTTTCTTATATGTTTAAGACCATTTGCTTAGGATCCAAGAAAAAAATAAAACTGAGGGCGTCTTCCTGCCGTGTCGTTAAAGATAATTTACAAAACATGCAAGATGAGCGCTAAGGGAGCCGCCATTTTGCGCTCGCTATCTAATCCGTGACATCGCATCGTCAAATTACAGTTTGTTATCGAAGAAATGTAAGCTTTTTGCTAAGCTGCTCAAAGAGGAAATCTTTTTTTATTCTAATAGATAATTTTACGAAAAATGCAAGCAATAAAACAGTCCGAACAAGGCAATAATAGCCGATTCATTTGACATTCTGCCGTTGTAACGTCAGACTTCAGTGCAACATCGCGGCCTCCATGGGATTGATTATTGCTTTCTTTACTTAATTTTACAGAATATTCGTTAAAAAAATATTTTAGAAAATACATTTTTGTAATACCAAATTGATGTTTTTAAAGCGTTTTTAACATTGAACTAAAAAAAGCTAAAAGCTAGTTTGTTGAAAGTAAGAACTTTGATTTTCCTCCAAAGAAAGCCTTTCTACCACGACTTAGTCTGGATTCAGGTTTAGGCCAGGACCAAAAGATCTTTAGTCTTATTGAAAAACACTTGGGAAATTTTTGACAAACTTTAGAATTTCAAAACTAGCTTCAAGAATGGGGTCCCAGTAGTTTGTAAAGTAAGAAAAAGTACAATTAAGCAACTCCTGCGGTAACACTTGCCTCGACATGGACAAAAAAATTTTGCCTCCTCCCCATGGAAAAGCGTTGTTACCGTGCAAAGAGTTATTTAAAGTCCCTACCAAGCTTATTTTTTTAAGTTCCAGATTAAAACGGTTGTCATCTGTGAACTCAAAAATCAAATAACCAAAGAAAATTTCTACGTCTAAGTACGCTTTTTAATTAAAAAAAGATTGGAATGTAAATTTTGACCGAGCAGGCCGGGGACTGGTAACCTGTGACGTAGCAGCAGTGAGTTAGGTGGATTTTGTTTAAAAAAATTTATTTCTGTTAAAAAATGTGACTATTGTAGCCAGAATCGAATTTTTTGAGATAAAAAGATTGTCTCTTCTTCATGCCTCGTACTACGTCATATGCCTCCTGCTACGTCATCACTGCACGCTTCAAGTCTAAAAAATGTAACAGGAACGGCGAGAAAAGGTTTTATTTTCGAAAATTACTATTACTAAAGGGTTCTACTCTTCATCTGGAACTTAAAAAAATAAGCTTGATAGGGACTTTAACCAAAGTCCTTTTGTTACTAATTAACTGAAAATATTGTCTTGTACGCAGGCTCTAAGAGAGGAACTCCAGCGACACCGTGGCTCAACTGTTGGTACTGCTAGCTTTGTTGGCGACGCGGAACGCACTCGATTGCTTGAAGAGGAGTTGGAAAGGTAACAGTTATCAATTAATATAAAAAATTGTTAAGTTTAACACCGTAAAACTAGATGAAAGTACTGACGTTCTGGACTAGCTGTCCTTTGTCGGAGTAAAAAATTGTGGAAAGGCGAGTGAATTAATACTCTTTATTTTGAATAAACACACTTTGTTTGCAGTTTGTCTAATAGGTTAACTCTGTGGTTGACTTCCTCAACAGATGCTCACTTTCTATGGAGGAAGCCTTTCAGCCAGTTTGGTACATATGGACCATTATAGCGCAGTGTTGTTAGTTGTTGGTAGTTTATTCAATGCATGATCCTCCACTATGTAATTTGTATTGTTTAAACTCAGTTAAGATAACAACAAAAAGATAGTTAGATTGGATAACGACATTTAATAGAAACCAAGGGAAGGGGAAAGAGGAATAAGGCGAGGAAGAAAAAGAGAGGTTCATAGTAAGAAAGCTTAGGTTGTAAACTACTGAGTATGTATATATTATGACCTTTTTAGTTAAGAACGAAGTATGATAGTCCATTTTGATCTACTTTGTAAGTTTCGCAGTTTGTCCTGAGAAATTAGGTATTTTTTGCTCTTTTTCAGTTGCCGTAGCTCTTGTGAGACATACAAACAGTGCATTTCATCAGCAGCTGCACAGTTAAAAAGCCTTTTTAAGGCAGGAGCTATGTCGAACAGTCAATCCAGTCAATATGAACGCTGGATCAAATCTCTGGAACAATTCAAGGGAAAATCCATCTCCACCAAACCTTCGAACGCTCAGAATCAGTGTGATGTAATCGAACAGTTAAAGCGGGATTTGAACAAGGTCTGTATTCTTTTAAAACTCGGCCATAAACAGCGAAGTGAGACTTAGGTCCTAATTCGCAGTTCATTATCAGAATCTAACTATATAAGGAAGGCGAAGTGTTTAGTTACTCATAAGAACCTGTTTTCCCTGGACTGACTGTAAAAGAAGATCTAGTTTTTGTTCCTATATAAAAGCTTCTTTCCCAGAATGGAGAATAAACAAAGAATTAGTATTTGTTTTCTGATTAGGACCTGTTTCCCTAGAACTGACAATATCAAGGAAACCCAGTATTTAATTCCAGATAAAAATCTGAGACTACAGACGAGAAGGATTTAGTTCCTGATAAGTACTTGTTTTTCTCGAATAGTATAAGGAAGATCTAGCGAGTGATGAAGAAATTTTTGCTGAGAAAGCGAAGGAAATCAATGGACTCACAGATCATATAAGGGAACTGCAAGAGGAAAACGGTCTGTTGAACCAGCATCTAAATGATGCAATCATTCGCCTCAAGAGACAGGACGATCAGTTGTTCCAACTGCAGCTTCAGTTGAACCAACATCTGTTGGGCAGACACGGCCGCGTTGTTACTCAGGGTAAAGTTAAAGCTGAATCCTTTCATTCCTCAGTCATAGTGTGTGAAATGACGAACTTCTTACAACTTTTTGTTACAATATCTAGGAACAGGTAGAAAGAATCTCGATGGTTTATGATGGAAGATCAAAATAACATTTTCTCAAAACCAATGAACTTGTTTTATACTGGCACTGTTTTACTGTTCCGGTTTAAAATGGAAGAGTAAGAAGAAGTTAGATGTTGATTAACATTCCAAGAGGGCTAGGATTAACTGACCAAACGATACTTGTTAACGAAGTTGATTAACTAAGATTATGTGTCACTTTATTTCGTCGTCATTATTACCATCATCAGATGACCCTTAATGGTTTAAAAGTTGCAATAGTATTTCTTTTTGTAAATCAGGTGAGAGGTTGGTGCTGGGTTCATCGACGCAGCAGTTGATTAACAATGAGCCTCCCCGCAGAAACCGGGCATTTTCTGAACCTGTTGAAATGGCTGATGAGAAACCCAACCAAGAGCGTCAACTTTACACCAGTCCACCCGCCATGGTAAGTCTTTTGTTCCTTGACATTGATAAGGTGTATATGTACATTACATATTAGAGCAGTTCTAAACAACCCACAGTGGCCCACCCACTGTGGTACGCCTTTTGTTCCCTGATCTTGATGAGATGTGTGTATGGTAGCACATTAGGACAGATACAATTTATATCTGTCCAACTGCAGAAGTAAGCCTTATCATTTCTGCCCTTGATCAGATGTATATGTAGATTAACATATTACAGCACAAAAATACTACTCTAGTCTATCCGTTCTGGTAAGCCGTTTTCCGTTGATGTGATTTAATTTATAACTCGCACGTCGTGATTGGAATTCGTCGGCAAATGATAAGATAGCGCTAACAATTGTCTCTAGAATTTGAAATTCAGTTAATACAGCTTTTACTTTTGTTTGTTTTTTTATATTTGAACTATGTGTGAACGTACGTGTGTATTTAGTGTTTCCATAAGTATATTTATGTGTGAAACGCTGAAAAGCTTTGCCTAAGCAGTGAACTTCCTTCCCTAACTCAATTCTTATTTACGCTTGGTACCAGGTTACCATGGAGCGCATTATTGAAGGTTTCCGAGCCCGCAGTCAACTTCTTGTCAGTCAACATGAAGAAGAAGATGAGGTGCTGCAGACTTTGTCAGATACCAGCGAGAGTGAAGTTGAAGATGAAGAAGAGAAACCAGATAGCAGGTATAACTTGTGGTCTTCTTCTTTGTGATATTCTTTTCGATAACAATAAGAAGCATATTTTTAAAAACCCTTACAGCAAGCCATTTCTAATTAAATATTAACGGCTAGTTGCGGGTTTTCTTGCAGAGTTTTGGGTAAAACATGGAACGCTGGTACAAAGAAAACAAAAAATAGCAGTATCCCTGTAATTATTGGTAAAAGTAAAAAAGAAAAAGATCAAGTTAAATCTAAGGTAAAGTAGCTTCAGTCATTAACTAGCAACAAATGCTATGAAACCGACAAAGGCCTTTAATTCGTTTCGAGTAGCAGAGTTTTGAGTGTGATTCTTACGGCAAGTGCTTGTGTTTTTTCCTTTGAAATAAACAATAAGTTTACGATTGGTTAGACAGATTGAAGAGGATTGACGAATTAATAAATGAACGGATAAATGAATGGTCGGAAATTCAAAATGATCGATGAAAAAATTGAGATGGATGGAAAGAGGGTTAAATGGGAAGATATTTTCGCGGACGAACAAGTGTATGGATGGATGGATGAGTGGAGGGTTGCGTAGACAAATGGTAGGATGGAGGGACGGATGGACTGGGGAATGGGCTGGTGGTTGGGTTGATGGATACTTTGATGAATGGTTATGTGTCAGTAGGGCTGTGTGCAAAGGAGGGAAAGGATCGCTTAACCAATAACTGAAGGGCTTGTTGAAAGGACATGTGCAGATTGTGGAAGGGCTCAATGGACGATTGTTATGGATGTTAAAGGAGGGATCCGATTGCCAGGCATACCCCACTGAGTTCACAAAGTATCAATTTACCAGCTGATAAATGTTCTGACTTAGCTGTTGCTTTCGGATTACTATGACTATGAACTGTTGAATCGTTTACAGAGTTTGCTTAATCAGAGGCTGCAACCTAAACACAAGGAGACAACGAATGAAGTGAAAAGCGATGCTATTGAGGAACTGAGGTGCAGCACCCAAGTTATCAAGAAAGAGGTTGAAGAGTCAGAGCTTAGACTACACGATGCGCGACAGAAGCTCAGAGATCTCACCATGAGTGTCAGGCAAGCATAGTTATTATTGTTTTGCCTTACTGCCACCCCATAGATTCGGCTGTTATCAAGCTACTTTACCCCCCCCCCCCCTTCCCTTCCTCCACCTTATTCTCTGTCAACATACTTCATCACCACAGAACAGCAATCCAGCGTCATGAAAGCTGTTTTTTCTATAGAGGGTTTAAGTTAAATAAACATTTGGCCGTCTCCACCGAACCAGTCCTGGATAAATTTCCAGAAAGAGGCTTCTTGTAGCCTTCACTCGTGGCTGTTTTAGGATGCTTGTACGCTCCAGGCATTCGTAATCTTGAACCGGTCACTGACCCAAAGAAGGCTGGCAAGGAGTTCGTTTACCGGCAAGATGACGTCATGTGTTTGGTCAGCAATGCAAAAAGAGAAATAATGTAAGTTACTAAATGCTTTGCCAAATATGCATCCCAGAAAACGTGGCTGAAAAAAGGTGTTCTTCAGCACCAGTCACTCAGGATACGTTGTTCAGTTAATAAAGTGTGTTTTTAGTTTAGTTTTAAAAGCGTATTACACAATTGTGAGTTTAAATTTGTACATACAAACTGTATATGTTGCTGAGGAAACACAAAAAAATTACTGTTCATCAACAGGATGCCCAAACTGTGTGCAACTCCACAATTGGTTTTGGCTCCATTGAATCCTGAAAAATCACTAAAATTTGTAAAGTTGAACTAGTGCAGCACAAAAAATAATAAAAATGAAAAAAGAAACGAAGCCTATTTCTCGACTCATCGGCTTATGGTGCCCCGAGTAATAAGCTAATGCGTTTTTCAGTTTGCAATCCACGTTATTTAGATCAAGCTTTCGAGTTAAATGATTAACTTACATTCTGGTTTTGTGTAATCGTTATAGATATAAAGAGGAACTTGCAAACGAGCTGGCAAAGAGTGAGAAAGAAGCTAAAGAGATGAAAAAGCAATACAACGAAAAGATCAGAGTTATGAAATCAGAAGTGGAGAAAGCCAAAAGAGACCTGGAAGAAACAAGAAAAGCTCTTGAAGAAGTTGAGTCAAAAGCGAACTTAGAGGTATCTGAAAAACAAAAGCTGGAGAACGAGTACAAGAAGAAACTTCACTCCGTGGAAGCGAAATTGCAGGCATTGAAAAAGAAACAAAAGGTATCGCGATTAACCTCGTCAAGAATCGTAACAGTTCAATCACACTCTTTCAGTTCGGGGAAGCTTGTTTATGCGAAGTCGTAGGCGTAAGAGGTTCACGGCCAAGTTGAGTACGCTTAAATATAACCTTAACCTTGAATAAGCTTAAGATATTGATTGGTTTTTTGAAACGTATTTCTCCGAAAAAACTTAAAAACTGTTTTGTTTTTCCTTTTACTTGAAGAGAAAGGGGAGATGTATGCATGACTGAGGCAGCTAAGAGTGACGCTCCAAAAGGCAAACTTTAGTGGTTTCTTAAACTTATTGGTTCACTGCATCAGCGCTTATCTCCGGTTTTTTACCTCAGCAGGAACTGTTACTCGTTTATATTGTTGAGTTTACTGGAACAAAACGGGTAAAGTGTCGTGCTGAATGTCGCAACACAGTTGTCTGGCCGGCGGTCGAACTCACGACGCGAGGGCTATTATTCAAAAATACGCTTAATTCTTGGCTACTGCGTTAACGTTTCCTTTACAAGGCTTTTTTTTGCAACCAATATGTGAAAGTAAATAAATTCTAAAATGACATTATCACTTTGTCGTTAACAGGATAATGAAAAAGTTGCAACTCTTCACGAGGAAAAAGAAAAGAAAGTGCACGAGCTTGAGTCGCATCTCCAACGAATGAAGACCCAGCAGGAAGCACTTCAGAGAAAGTTGAAAGAAGAAACGGAAAAAAAATCTAAGAGAGAACGAGAAATGCATAAACATCTTCAAAAGATTAAGGAACTGGAAATCCAGACCTCACAGCAGCATAAACTGTTGAAAAGGAAAACAGAAGAAGTTGCTGTGGCGCAACGGAGACTCAGGAATATTAACAAACAGGGTTCCGAGGAAAAAGAAAGGTTTGCAGTGCTTTTAAATTACTTAACCTGTTATAGAATGATCGCCTGTTTACCAAGGTTGGTAATGCTCCATCTTGCTGTGCAGGGAAACTGGGTCCGACTCCCAGAAGGGTTCCAAGCCCCGATTTGGCCCATATGGGCGCAAATGAGATTTCTAAGCATATCTGACCGATCTGGGTGGTCAGAACGCCAGTTTGCATTGCTTTTAGATAATTTTACCTGTTATATTATGGTTTCCTAGTTTCCAAGGTTGGTAAGGCTGCTCCAGTTTGCTGAACAGGGAAACTGGGTTCTATTCCCGGCTGGGCCTTTACTCGACGCCTTATCCCTTGTAGTCCGAGTTGTATTGGTAAGTTCTCCCAATTAGAGGCCACACTTTTTGGACCGGCTATTGTTGCTTAGTAAATAAACCAATCAAAGCATGAAGGAGAAACTTTTAGTAAGCCGAAATCCAAAAGGACATGCTTTCCTAAAGACGCGAAGAACAACTAAGCATTCATCATCACTATTATTACTATTACTATCCTCATCGCTATCATGATTATCATCATCTCTCTCGTTGTCATCATCATTGCTGTCATTATTATATAGGCTTTATCATAATGTATTTTGTAACTACCCCCCGAAGGGGAGGTGAATATTGGTGGTCACCGACCTTGAGGTGGGATAGTTGTTTTAATATTTTCCATAACATTGGGATAAAAGTTCACTTTATTTTCAAAGAATTAACAAAAAAAAGAACCCCTTTTTCTATTTCGAGCACACGCACTTGTGAGTTTTGTTTTATTCTTTGGGGATTTTTTTAAAGAGCAGTCTCGTAGATTTTCATCAAATTCTAAAACACTTATTTTGTTCTTAACATTTTAAACCGAAAAGCCGAATTTTGTTACCCCCTTTATGTTTGTTGGAAGAGCTTTTTCGTTCAAAACGAAGTTTTTCTTGTCTGTAACTGATGAGAAATACGATGTACTTTTGCCTGTTATTTCAAAATCAACTAATAGACTTGGATATTGCGAGATACGGGAGCCAATCAGAGCGCGCGAAAATGGATATCTGTTGCTTTGGTAAATACTAAATATCGTTATCGCCGTTTTATGTTATCCTATTGTTACGAGCTGTTGTAAAAATTTGACGTCTTTCGCTTTACAGTGACGAACAATCGAAGCTGGAGCAGCGTCGCCTTTGGTTGGATGCGGAGGTTGAAAAGGTCGTCAAGAGAAAACAGGCAGTCCAAGTTTTAGAAGATGAGCTGAAGAGGCGTGAACAGATTGTTACCGAAAAGGAAGCTATGTTGGCCGAGCGAAGTGAGTTGGAAATGAAGAAACTGAGGTCGAGTCAAGTGCTGAGTAAGGTGAAAAACAGTTTTGAATCAGGCTACACAGTATTATTAACACAAGAACGAGTTTCGAGTAACAATAGCTGTAGCAAAAGCAGTAGCAGTAACAGTAACAGAAGCAGTAACAGTAACACTAGCAGTAGAAGTAACAGTAGCAGTAACAATAGCAGTAGCAGTAGAGGTAGCAATAACAATAGCATTAACAATAGCAATAGCAGTAACAGAACCAGTAGCAGAAGCAATAGCAGTAACATTAGCAGTGACAAAAGCAGTAGCATTAACAGTAACAATAGTAGTAGCAATAACAGTAACAATAGCAGTAGCAGTAGAAGTAGCAGTAGAAGTAGCAGTAACAGAAGTAGTAACAGTAACAAGCAGTAGCAGTAACAGTAGCAGTAGCAATAGAAGTAGCAGTAACAGTAACAGTAGCATTAACAATAGCAATAGCAGTAACAGAACCAGGAGCAGAAGCAATAGCAGTAACAGTAGCAGTAACAAAAGCAGTAGCATTAACAGTAACAATAGCAGTAGCAGTAGAAGTAGCAGTAACAGAAGCAGTAGCAGTAGCAGTAACAGTAGCAGTAACAGAAGCAGTAGCAGTAACTGTAGCAGTAACAGTAGCAGTAGCAGTAGCAGTAGAAGTAGCAGTAACAGTAGCATTAACAATAGCAATAGCAGTAACAGAACCAGTAGCAGAAGCAATAACAGTAACAGTAGCAGTAACAAAAGCAGTAGCAGAAGTAGCAGTAACAGTAACAGTAACAGTAGCAGTAGCATTAACAATCAATAGCAGTAACAGAACCAGTAGCAGAAGCAATAGTACTAACAGTAGCAGTAACAAAACAGAAACAAAAGAAGGGTCACAGGAGCAGTAACAGAATAGCAGAGGCAGTAACAGTAAGAAAAGCAGTAACAGAAGCAGTAACAGGAGCAGTACAGGAACAAAACAGTAGCAGAAGCAGTAACAGTAACAAAAGCACGATCAAAAGCAGTAACAGTAACATTAACTGAGTAACAGAAGCAGTAGCAAAAAACAGTTGCAGTAACAAAAGCAGTAACAGAAGCAGTAGCAGTAGTTAAACTAATAGAATTATGCGAAAGATTGCTTAACACAAACCTAACTTCTATTTGTTTTGTTTAAAATCTTTAGGATATTTTACGACTCTCGACGCAGCTGGGAGAAGTTGAAAGAAAAATAGAAGAAAAAGGAAAATACATGGAAGGTGAACCAATTTTTCTTTTCAAATCATTTTAACCCTTCAGCCAAAGCCTTTTTGTCTTCATTTTATCTAATCTTAAAATTTCTTGTACAGTTGTGATAGTTTCCATCAGAGAAACTGGCTGAAGACTAGGTGATTGTCTTAAGTATACTGAACATTAAAGTGCTACTGAAAGAATCTTGCTGACTTTTTGGGAGAATTCGATGGAACGAAAATATGATTTTTTCGAAAAAGTTTTGAAACGGATAAAACGCAAGTTTTTTACAGAAGTTTGAATATCGCTAAAATGGCCGCCTTCTTGATTCATTTCTTCCGCTGGCCAAAACCTTAAACTGCAGGCGCACGACAGGAAACGTATTCCAGATGGCACGTATCGGATTTCACAACGAACTCAGATCAATTGTGCAAAGTTTCAGGATTATTGGTCTGGTATTTCAAGAAATAAGTGTTGTTTTATAATCTTTCAACTTGTGAGTTTCTTCTAAGACGTCACAACTTTAGTAGTTTGCATATTTGAAGATCCTTATTTTCTCAGGAGCCAAAAGAGTTATTTTAATGAAATAAACGACACTTATCTTCTTTTTCAAAACCCTTTTTAACAGACTTAGTTCCACGATTCCGATAGTTGCACTTTAAGAGATGTTGAACCCAATGATGCATACTTTCCAAACCAATAATATTCTAATAATTTAGCAACATGCTAATTTGCGGTATTACGAAACACAGTGGCTCTAATGAATCACGCAATGGTAAGGAACTAGAAGCTAAATATCAAACGCACTAGATTAAAATAAAAACAATTTACAGTTTCGAGAATTTGGTCCGACGAAGGGCTATCCTTTCAAAAGGGAAAACATTCGACGCAAGTTCTTCTGTAAAGTTTGCTTTAGGCTAACGATGGAAGCAGAAATGGGGTGTAAAGCATGTGACCACGTATGAACTATAATCTATGGAAATCTATCTTGCTATATTAACGATCTTTCCAGTTTTTCTGACAAACATGACACACCCATCACATAACTCGTATAAACCATGTTTGGTTTTTAGAAGGACTAAAAAGATCTTTGTGGTTTTTTTATTGTGCCGGTTCTGTCTCCGTCTTCATTATTAAGGTTTACACTTAAACATGAGTGACAAGAACATTCAAGATTCATGGGAGCCGCGGGTTCGCTGAAAAAGGGAATGTTATGTTCCATCTATCTCTCCCTCAAACTTCCATTTTGCTTCCGTCACTAGTGTGACCCGGACTTTAAAATTCTGACAAACTGTTCAAACCATGACAAATTAGTTAAAATGAGGCATAAAATCACACAATTACTTTGCTTCCTTGGCTCATGCAGTCGGTAAGAACTGTGGCTCCAAAGCGTGATGCCCCGGGTTCGATCCCCGGCCTTGGTGAGGGTTGAACATTTGAGCGGACTTCTTTCGCCACACCGTCCGTGGACAGGGACGTTAAGCCGTTGGTCCCAGCCATTCTTCTTTCATGAAGGGTAGGCTGTGTCTGTAAACATAAATACATAAACGTTTTTGCTCTACCGAGCATCTTTAGTTTTAGCTGGCTTGTTGGTTATTTTTGCCTTAAAATACCCGGGCGTTGCATGGACAATGGGCACTGTTTCGGTGATATCGTTTGGAAACCGAACAAGATGGAAAGAATGTACTTTCTTGTTTAGATTAGGTCTACAAGTTTGGCGTGCTCTATCATCCATGCATGCATGTATAAAGACAAGAATAATCAACAAGCGAGCCAAACATGAAGATGCTCATCTGGAGAGGAAACGTTCTTTTAGTAATTGTGTGCTTTTGTGCCTCATTTTAACTAACTTCAGAGCACAAAGATGGGAACAGTGTACCACAGAACAAGGTCGAGAAAGACCTTCATGGCCTTCACAGAACAAGAGACGAGCTTTTGAAACAGAGAGAACTGTTGGAACAGAAGCTTCAGGAAGGAACATTGCTAGTACCAGCAGAGGAGAGACGGTGAGATATTACCAATGGCAACATCTTGAAGGAGGAGGGGGTGGGGGTAACTTTTATTGATGTTTTTAACCAAATCGCGTCCATGGTTTGAACTCTTGAAACTAAACTCATACGAGCACAGACGGAATGAAAGGATGCACCTTGAATATTTTCAGATTTTTTGGAAGCTTTTAAGTTTGGGTTGGGGAGATTGGATTTTTTGGATTTTCCAAGAATTTTGAAAAATAATTTTGAAGTAGTGATAGAAAGTCATCAACTCACCCTCAAACAAAAACTACTCTAGCACCTAGTCAGGAGGGCCGGTTTGATGGTTATTCTTCTAGTTCAACAATTTATTTCAACTCCCTCACTAAAAGGTTAAGCCCCCCCCCCTCCATCCCTATAAGTGCCAAGTGACGAGTTTCTAAATTGCCATAACTTGTTCCCATTTATTTCCTATATACTCAGGCAGTGAGATTTTTTTGCATTTTGTCCAAGATAAGTTACGCAGATTAACGAAACGACCCAAACACTCTCCTCTCTTGTTGGCTAGCTCTAACGGTTGGCCCAATAAAAGCAGTTGTTGAAGCAACTAGGTCAACCGTATAAGAACCTTGTCACAGTCAATCAATAAAGAGACAAGCCACGGTCAACCATGTCACGGTCTTAAGACTGTGAATTCATGCACATTACACTAGCTTATTCTTCATCAAAACACGTTGCGTTTTATCAGAAAGGTGGATTGTTTTGAATGCTTGCTAAGTTACTGCAAGTTTTTGAAATTATGTATATACCCCAATACATTTTCCAAAACTTGCTCTAACCTCGGTAATACTTTCTGACTCAAAGATTATTTCGACAGCTTGATCGAGCTTGATGAAGGAATTGAGGCACTCGAAGCAGCAATAGAGTTTAAGAATGATACAATCGCCAACCAACAACAAGAATTGGAGATCAACCAAGCTCTAACTGCTGAGAAATTTCTGGCTGAGAATGAGAGTAATTTGTTGAAGGCTCGACTCGCAGCCTTGGCGCCTGAAGAATCCGTCATGCTCTTGTCCAAATATTTTACGAAAGTTGTCGAAGTAGGTTGGCTAAGTAAATCGTTTGAAAGTTTAAGTTAATAATTGTTTTACTAATTGTTCATTTTTCTTCTCTGTCTTCGATAGACAGGGCTTGAAACAATGCCCAAGCAAAGGAGAAACTCCATTTAAGATTGGATTTTATCAAGTTTAGACTGGAGATTGTCTGGATTGGATGTCCAACATTACCTGATAACATCCAACCTTGATCAGACAACATCTAACTAACACCGGACAATATCGATCCAATCATGACCGGAAAGTATCCATCAACAGAAATATTTCTAATCGGGCAATATAAGATCTTGGCCAGACAATACCGATTCTTGACCGAAAGTATCCAATCTCGACCTGACGATATCCAATCTAGTCTCGACAAAATGAGACATTGTATGAATAATTTCTCTTATTCAGCCGTTTATGATTGTAATTACAAGATAGCTCTCTTTATCGCGCGTCCACCCTTAGCCTTCACCTCTTTAGTAACATTGCTTGAACAGAAATTGTCATCTTCTTTGTACAGCTGCGGGAAACAGAGCGACAACTCCAGTTGCAATGTGCCGATGTGGAAGTTCGCGTGAAAGAACAAGAGCGAATTATTGGAGAACTTGGCCGAGGACTTCAGCAGTCAGAAATTAAGGCGGAGAGAAAACTGACGGAGCAACAACGAGATTACGAGCAGAAAATTCAGTTTCTCTTGCGCAAGGCTAATGAGCTTGACGTAGAAGCAGCTGCAGACGGTAGAATACAGTAAGTACACAATATAAGATTAAAAACAACTTGAAACGTCGGGATGGTGATTGTGCGCTATTGCGCATGCCTAAGGAGCAACGTGTCACAGTCGTGTGAATTAAGGCGAGCACATCCTTAGCCGGCGTAGCAGCGCATTTTGGTGGGGACTTGGGCAGAGGGAGGGGAGAGGAAAGAATGGGGAGAGGAGGAGGAGAAAGAGCAACCCTCTTCTCCCTCTCTTCTTCTCTCCTTCTCATCCCCAACAAGGATCGCTACACAGGCTAGCCAGTTCTTTTCCATGACTGCATTCTGGAAGCTTTGGAAGTTGAAAAAAATTTAGCGTAGTATTTTGTTCCAAATGTATTTCAAAAGCAATGCAAATACTAGAAGTGTATTGCGTTTGTTGAACTTCGAGTTTCTGGCATACAGACACAAGTAGAGTGGTGACGCTCCCTACTAATTAAGCTTGTTGATCCACTGTTTCTGTGTAGTTTACCACAATATCTTTCGCACATTACCCCGCCAATATCTACATACTCACTTACTTACTTAATCCTCTTCGTACCAGGGATACATGAGGCCGAAGTAAATGCCATCCTTTGCCATCTTTTCCAAGGAACTCCATGTTCATTTCTGTTTCTCCCAATATCTACATAACAACTTGTTTATATGTGTGTCTTCTGATAAAAACTGTTATTATTGTTATCACATTCTAATAATTATTATTACCATACTTCTGTGTTGTTTCTTAGAGAGTTGGAGTACAAATCTCAACAACTGGAGAAGGAGTTGTACTATTACAAGAAGAGCAGCAGAGATTTAAAGAAGAAGCTGAGAGAGTATATAGGAGCTCAAGGGGATAACGGTCCCGTCGGAAGCAGTGCCGGGAATGAAACTGACCCGGGAAAAGAGCTTACAGCCAATGTGCTCCGTGTGAAGGTAACGACCACACCTTGACTTAATTTCCAACTATAAGCTGTGCTGACGAGGGCCGAATATGAATTCTACCAAAACAGGTTTCAAACGCTGCTAACACTCAAGCATGGCGTTCTTTTTAAAGATAGATGTAAGGAATGACTCCTGCTTTCTCTGTGGCCTTAGTGACACTTATTAGTTACAGCAAGTTACCTAAAACGCGAATGTACAAATTTACTATGGAAAACTCATTTCAGATTCATTGGTGCTAAAACCTGGAATACTATTTCTGATGATGAAAAAAGAACGCCAAAATATTCTTTCAAGGAAGCAATTCCAACCTTCTAAACTTTTCTCAAGTTGCGTGTCTTGTTTTGTCTTTTCGTTGTTTAATTATATCCTTGTCTAGTAAATATCGTTCCCTATCAATTGTAGATTTAACCTTGTGGCAATCTGACTCGATTAGTTCGCTACATTCAGATTGCCAAGATCCATTTGTACATAAACTGCAACACTTTCAATGTAACCTGGAGTTACAAATAAATTAATGCTGTTATACAAAACTAACGATTTTGATCTTTTAGTTCCTCGTTTTCAGCCCGGGTACCACTTGACGTATCTTAAACTTTCTTCAGACAGTTTAGACTCCATGCCCTAGGCATTCCAATTTTTGTTGCGCGGGGAAGCCTGGGGCCTTATTTATAAGGCTGTAGTCTTGTTTGTGTAGTTGATCTTGAAAGGCAACAAACATTCGAGGTTAGCGGCGTGTTGTCTGCTGGTATCCGTGACATAAACACGCTAAGTAGGGAATTGCTATAATGTTTAGTAGCATTAGTTAAGCGACTGTTTAACCTCTTGTTATAAGGGAGCTAGTTTTGGTACAAACAGCTTAACAAGTGTGATTTAACTTGGCAGCGATCCCTGCAAGAGCAAGTCCTCGGTTGTCCTTCCCAGGCCTCAACTCCTGTACGGCTGGCGCGTAGGGACTTGCGCCAACTTAGGTAACAATTCTTTGCTAATAAATTATTCAACCTCGATCGACGTAGCACTTAACTCAATAATCATAAATACATATATCGCGCTATTGTTTTTTTTTGGTCAAGTTTACATTGATAAAGTTCTACACTATAAACAAATCCCCGGCCGAATAAAGGTCCTGCCGCGATAAAAAAGCAAACAAACCACAGAAGTGCTACAACTGTTGATTTCTTTGCTGAACCAGCCCTAGCAAGCCGGTGGGGGCGGTAAAACAGAATAGATTAGGGATGTCCAGCGTTCTAACACTTACTGTTGAGATGCAAACAAAAAGCCTTTCGCTGAAAGATATGATATAACTTAGTGAACCCAAGGCTAGCACGTGACAATGTCTCAACCTCGTTCCAGTGCCCAAGAGGTTTCTGTTAGACGTTCTCAGTCCCAGTCCATAGCGGCCAGTTCGGTTGGTGTCGAAGTTGAAGCGCAAGATTCAATGCAGCAGAGCACGAATGAAGACCCTGTTGGCCCCTATACCCAAGGTACGTAATTATTATAATTATTGTTATTGTTATTACTATTATTATCATCATTTGTATTTATAGTTGTTAGTATTTTCCAAAGTAACCAATATCCATTTTCGCGCGCTCTGATTAGCTCCAGTCATGGCTACTAATATTAGTTGATTTGAGGTGGATGTAAAATTGGCGTCACGTTTCCTGTCAGTTATAGCGGGGAAATGCTTGTTTTAAACGAAGAATCATTCAAGTAAAAACGAAGAGGGCAACAAGATTTCCTTTTTTTTGGTTTTGATGGTTAGAAGAAATGTTTTCTTTCAAAATTTGCTAAAATTCAAGGACATTTATGTCCTTAAACAAGATAACCCCCCGAAGAATGTAAACAAAATTTAAATGTACACGAAGCGCGCGTGCTAGAAATAAAACTTGTATTGTGACGTTTCTTTAAAAATGAAGTGCATTTTATCCCTAACTTTTGGTAAATACTAAAACAACTATCCCCCTCAGGGTCGGTGCATAGCGTTAGATATATACCTCGACGCTTCGCATCACCACTAGTCACCTCGCTTCTTGGGATAGTTGTTAATTATTATTGTTAGTTATAGTATTATTATTATTATTATTATTATTATTATTATTATTATTATTATTATTATTATTATTATTATTGTTAAAGCTTACCTGTGCTATCACGTCACACTCTCTTTCTCAACTCTCTTCTAGAGAAATTTTGAAAATGGGAACAGTATTCTAATGAGGGGACTTTTTCTAGAAATCAGTATTTTGAAATAAGCGTTTCTTTTCTGATATTCATTAACCACAGATTCAATTGAAACTGGAAGGAACCCTTGGAAATGAGAAAGTCTGATGCTAACGACAAGTAGTCAGATTCTGACGTAGATGAGAGAAAACACCCTTTGTGTGTGCTCGACTCTGCTGCAAGCGGTACAAGGAAGAAGTTCATTTCCAGTCGTGGCTATAACAACACCGCGGTCAAACGTCTGCGCATGCTCAATACGTTTGACCGCGGTGTTGGCTATAGTCCACAACGACGCGAAAAGATGGCGACCTGTACATTTACCCATAACTCCTAGCGATTTATCATCTAACATTGCTCATAAAACACATAGTGAGAATCTGCAACTCTCAAATTTGACGTTCACTCAGTGTTGTTAGTACAAGGAAGAGTTTTTCCAACTGTTACTTTACCTTTTTTAGTGGTGTAAGGTTCGCAATGCATTGTGGAACAGTCGCCATCTTTTTTGGACAGGTCAATTAAATAGTGACCTTTACAGCAAGAACAATAGTGAATACATTAGCTTGCAACTTACAACGTGAAGAGCTCGGTATTGAAGTTTTTACGACTACAGAAAAATTATTCAATCTTCATTTACCTTGACGAACAAATAACCGTTTTCATCTTTTTCCATACAAAGCGTATAAACTCGGACGAAAGAGAAAGCAAACTAGCCAAACGTGATCGAAAAGGAAAGCAAGAAGTGTTTTTTTGTAAGCTTTCACGTGGTCGATGTTGTCGTTCTCGTGTCTTTTAACCCTTTCAGCCCAGGCCAGTTTATCAACATCTAACTTCTCCTTACATAACACAAACAATATAGGTCATTTGGTAATGAGAAAATAGAAATTGATCAAACAAGGTGAGCAATTGAAGATAAAAAGCCAAATTCTCCTAAGCTGGTTATACAAAAAGTATGGGTCCTAGTTGGGAGAATTTACCAACACAACATTTGTCGTGTTCGGCGCTGAAAGGGTTAAGCAGCTTAAAAGCTCCCTTAAAAATTATTGGATTGCCGACGCGACCAGGAAAATCAAAGATACCACGAAGAACGTCTTAATATTTATTTTTTTCCAAATTTATCTTAGTAAGAGGCTCCAAGTTTCGTTACCAGTTTATTACATAGAATTTTATAGCTTGTAGTAAAACGGTTCCAAAAACAAGGTTATAGTGTTGCCGATAAATTTTACGTTCTGGGACAAGATTTTTAAGGAAGCCTTTTTTAAACGGTTTTTATGACGATTTGGGGAATTTTTCCATGCTTGTCGTTCTTCGTTCTTTTTCAAAAAATTTTATTTTGAATCTTCAAGTTCAGAAACTTTGTCATATCATTCAACGGGTTAAACAGTTTTAGATACGACTTCTTTCCTAATCGCATTACTTACGTGCAAAATACTGGCCAGTATTTCCAACATCAGTTTACTCCAAATACCAATACAAGATATGAATAAATTCGGTGTGACTTTCGTTTGTCCCAAAATACTTAACGGTATCAGTTATGAAGGGGAAGTATAATAATACAGGCCTTGAACTGTCAATCATCTACTCACCTACTCCTCCCTTGTGTTAGTATGATAGTCAAGATTGAGGTAAGCACGAGGTTTAGGGGAGGGGTAGGTGGGTCGTTTTGCAAAAACTGCATGGGATAAACTCGTTGCTTAGAGTTTTTGTGTTGAATTGACCGAATCCGCTATTTATGTCAAAGTCTGTCACGTGGCTCAGAATTGGGTAAAAAAATACACCGAGAGACGTATAGTATGATACCCAAAGGTCCATTATTTCAGTGCTTTTTAACATTATTGGCAACAGATGATTTTTCCATTCATAGTTTTCCGAAGGAAAATCCAGCCTCAAGTAAAAAGAAACGGTTGAGATGTACTAAATGCTTGTCCATTTCCACAGCCTTTAAAGTGTTTTTCAATTTCATTTCCTGAAAGTCAAGGCAACTAACGCAATATTTTTGTCAAAATAAATCTTCCTGCATCACTACTATTCGCCGCTATCTTTGTTTACCCAATTAGGATCACGTGACTGACCAGTGAAATTGGTCTATTTTAAAATGGTTTTGTTGCGTTATATTGTGAAATCCTTTGGTAAGTAGTAGAGTATTTAATAAAGGTGTGTATTTTTATTTATTTACACGTGTTACTTTGTATGACTTGTGTTCACCCGTCTTTTATGTCATTTTTTCTTTTAAAACTACTTAACCACCGGTTCATTGGTATTCTTCTGACGTTATCTGTAAGAAGGCGAGTTGTCAGATAACGGTTCTTGGGTATTGTGTGATTCATTAATATTTTCCACTTCACGATAGAATAACGTTACACGTCTATACAATACATACATACATATACATACAAACTTTATTTCACCTCGAATTTTAGGGTAGTTTTACATGTAGCTAGTATCTTTGAGAAAAAAAGTACGTTTGTTCAATTTTTTAAACTTTTCAGTTTCATGAGTGTGGCAGAAGTGCCATATTAAGCTACAATAGTTAAAATGAGGAAGAATAAACGCCTTATATGTACTTAGCAGGGAATTAGTTGCAATAAGATTGCTAAACCTAGTAATAACGCCGACTTGATTATTTATTCTTTTGCAGAGAGTGGAAATGTGCTGCCTGAAGTTAAGTTCATTATCTATAGTGATCCCAAAAAGTTCAATAGAGTTCGTAGTTTTAAACGAAAACTGACAGTTTGTTTTACCCAGAACCATTCCTTAATGTTTACTGGGGTTCACGATCATTCCATTGTTTATGTACCAGTTGTCTGGGCCGAGTTGTTCGAAAGCCGATTAACTTTAATCCAGGGTTAACTCTTAACAAAACCTATTGGTTGTCATAGTAATTAACCCTGGATTAGGGCTAATCGTCTCACAACTCGACCCTGGTTCACAGTACTGGATAAGATTAAGATTGGAGTGCCAAAACGTCAAGAATTTTTTCTTTTAATTTTTTTTTTGAACGTCGACACAACGCCAGCCCCAGTCGTTTTCCATTCTCATCTTCTCGTGTTCTTCCTATCGTTTTGCACTTAGTTAGTGAGACTGGCAGAGTCAGTTATAATAAAAAGTCCCGGATAGAGAGGAGTTCGATACATTGGTCTGTAAACTAGTAACGTCTTGCGGGGGAGGGGGGGAGGAGTCTAAATTCAGCCTCAATCTGAGCCACGTTTCCCTTTCTATTTTTCACCTGCCCAGAAGCCTACAGACATCGCGATGAAATCAATGTTATTTTGTTTCTTTATTCTAGTTCTTCACATTTTTGTAACTAATAGTGTTAACTCCAGGCCATAAACGGCCTAACCTACGCGCGTTCAAGTGTTGCGTTTATATATAGGTGCCCGTTTGGCAATTAAATATTTGATACTTCACGATACATGCCAGGAAAGAATGTTCCAGGAGAGCTTTCCGTCTCAAGCGCACTCTCGTCTTTTCTTGGCGTTTTCACCGTGTGTTGTCCCGACTTTCTGTCGCTATCTTCGCTTAACGCCCGCTTCCGTCTCAAATTGTAGGGTGAATGCTGCACTTCCGGTACTGAACTTACTATTTCATAAGACGACAATCGACGTCTGAGGGGAATTTGCGCAATCTCAGTCTGGACAGATCCCAGGTCGTGCTGAGTGTTAACTGAGTCAGTAACAGCTTGCCGCGGCCTTAACACCATGCAGTGCTGAACGCCTGGAACTTCCTCTGTAGGCGGTTGGAATTGTTGTTCCTCTATGGTCGTGGTTTGGTTTACAGCCTCCTTTTGCTGGTTTTCTTGAGTATACTGATGCAAATAAGTTTATTTTAGACAGTGTTGAAAGCACAAATGATAAACTTAATAAACCGTTACTACGTTAAAGAGTTTATCGGTGCAATCAATCGTTCAGTCATATGAAATTGTTGTAGGGAGAACGCAAAACATTTTATCCGTTTCCTAGTATGGGCGCCAAATGTTTGGTCTGTTTTTTTTTAAGTGAATACCAAATATTTATCCTATTTCTAGTCTTGAGAAAACAATTATTTTGCGTTATTTAAAAACGCCAACTGCCCACCAAATGGTACTAACGTGGAGGGTTTCTAATACAAGCTAATATAGTTTTAACGACACTTTCAGGAAGTAGTTTAAATTCTCAGCTACAGTTTTTGCAAGTAAAGTAGTAAATGTTACAAATAAAAGACATGTGCAGATACCGTTTCGACCAAAAAGTTCTCAATTTGAAACGCACAAATTATTGAAACTGTTTCTGGCCAGACTGGCCTCGCGCGCGCATTATTTTGGCGACTTAAGACCGCTACACACGAGCCGAACTGTCGCGAACCACCCTACTTTTTGACGCTGACAAAAATTCGGCCCGTGTGTGGTAGTTCCCGACAAATTTCAGACAAGATTTCTGTCGGGAACAGAGATTGTGTGATCTAATGGTTAGCCGATAAAAAAATCCGTTATTTGTGTGGCGGATTCGGACAAATTGTCGGGAACAGAGCTTAGTTCGACTAATCACGGAGCTGAACACATCACGTAGGAAGATTCAAGATAGCGGTTGAGGAAATTGCAGTTTCAGAAGGTATTAATTTAATGGTGTTACATGGACTAATAAAAAAAATCTTCTTGTCGGAGCGTGACAAGCGAGGTCATGTCTCTACAATATTATCTCAAACGACTACAGCAATGAAAACAAGAAAGCAAAGGCATGGGTTGAAATTACGAATCACAACAGTTTCCATTTTCACAAGTTGATAGACAGAGCGACAGTGAAAGTAGTCTGAGTGCGAAATTATGCTCCGCTGCCATGCCAGCCACGACAAAAAATCGGTACGTGTGTGATAGTTAATATTTCTAGACAAATTATCTGCGACGAAAAATCGGGTGCTTTGCGACAGAAAATCAGTTCTTGTGTAGCGGGCTTTATGGCGGGAAGTTGTTACACGCGTGCACGCCTCGAGCTTTCCATTGCACTGCAGTTCTTTTAGCTGGCCAGATTCTGATTGGATTTTAAATACAAACAAGCTTGCACTCACCTGGTCTAGAACATGTTTCATCTCCGCCGTCAAAGGGTCGTGTGAATACTTGCAGTTGTCACCCCGGAAACACTTTCGGTTTGTATGAAAAAACATGCAGGGAAAATCACCTGAATCTTAAGTTAAAGATTTCAAACGAAAATAAATCATGGCCAAACTACCGTTTGACAGCAAATACTGTGCTCCGTTAAATAGCTGAATATGATAACTCCTAAAAAATGACAAATAAGTTATCAAAAACTTAATAAAAAATGGAAGGTGGGGAAATGAAGACTTAATGTAGTTTAAAACTGAGTTTGTAAAGGATACCGTGCATAAATGGGCAGTTTTCTCCCTTAGTACAGCAGTCTGTTGTGTAGAACTTGCAAACCTCCTTCTTTTTCACAACTGTGACTTCTCCTTCATGCCTGTAGGTGCACTCAGCTCCCTAACAATGAAAACAAGTCAGGCTGACAAACTATGTAGTAATAAGCTTTATGTTTAACAAAGTCCAAATACAATACTCAATAGTGAGTTGGTTGTTAGTCTATGTGGAAAGTGCGAGCTTATCTAGAGAAGCTGGAAGTGACAGAGTCACACGGGAACAAGTTCTTCCCCAGTTCACCCTGTGGCCCAGTCGCTTCAAGCTTTCCTCTCTTCTTGCGATTACTGCGCAGGCACTAATTACAACTTTAATAGCTGAACTTGTATAACTTGTCCACGATTAACTCATTTCTAAGCAGTTTGTTTAAAGCTCCGTTAAAATCAAATAGGGAGTTATGCCAATGCTTGACTGCACATCGCTGGGCACCTTTGCCAAAGAATGGGTTTAACTTTTATGTTTAGCGCCTCATTGGGCCACAACTTATCTCCAGTTTCCAAAGTGTGAAGAAGATTTTACTGCCCCTGGACAGGACACTAATCCATTTAACAATAAGACTGTAGTCTACTATCAAGGATCCTGCAATTTGATTTGCTAACCTACTCACTGGCTATTAAGTGATAGACAGCGAGTAGCGAAACGGCTGGTGTTTGTAAACCAAAAAAAAAAGGCAGATTCTTTAAACACTCATTTTTATTGCTTTAATACTTGCTGGTATCTACGAAAATAATTAGATTACTCATTGTAGTTTTTATGACTCTAATAATCAACTTGTCAGTTTACATCTCATTGGCTATTGGCTCATAGAAAACTCCACCTTACAAAGTTAGCAAATCAGATTGCAGCATTTGTAATAATATACTAATTGGTATATACTAATACAGGTTACCCCCAGCAGAAGCTGGTATTCACAATTGTTTACAGCTTAGTCAACTGTGACGAGTTGGTTTAAGTGTCTTGCCAAAGGACAGAACACAGTGGTCCAACCAGGGCTAAAACTTGTGACCACTAGGACTACGAGTAACACACACTAATAGCTCAATCGCAGTGCATTTTGTTTGCTTAATGCCCAGCAAGTTACAGTTAGTGAGCTTGTTCACTCACCTTTTTACAGGCACCTATCAGATAGTACTTGCATACAGGAGGGGGCAGATTCTCATATCTAACACGAGGTTTTTCAGGCACCTTGTGCCCTTCCAGTCTTCTTTTTCTTTGTTTGTATTTTTTCTTCTTTAATTTCTGGGCTTCTTTTGAACCACCTCTTTGTTTACGTTTGACCAGCTGAAAAGTAAAGATAGAAAGGTCAGTTACAACAAAAAGAATAACAATCACAGTAATAATAGGTAACACAAACTAACCTAAAACTTGCACAACAACTCAAGTGTGATTCTTTGAGCAATGCACAAAAATTTAAACTCCTAATTTCCAGAGGTAAAGGGAAATTGCATGCCAAAGACCAACTTTGAAACCTCAACCAAGGTTCTAACAAACTTTTTCTGTTCCAGACACTATCCTGGATGGCTGGTCAAAATGCATAATTATTGTCTAGCTCCTGAAAAAAAGACATCCTCAGGTCTGCGACTGCTGGTGTGGTAGCACTCTGCTATTTGTACCATCCATTCTATTTTGGACATGTATAATTGACAGTGTGCTGCATTATCAGTTCAGTTACAATAGATATCAAGGTGGGGCTCTGTCGAAAGGTGTGTTTTTTAAAAACAAGAAAAAATAATATTTTTAGGATCCTAAGTCTGGTGAACTTTTTCCAGACCTATTGAACAGTCACACTGGGTGTTTGACATTTTTGTTAAATGTTGAAGATGCGAGCTCTTGGAAGTTCTATCTCCAGTATTTGGGTAAATCAAGTCTTTAAAGCACCAGTTAGAGTATACTTGCCATTCATACCAGTTAACAAACGAAAAATATTGAATTGCTATTTTTCAAAAATATACCAAAACTGAGTCAAAGTTTAGGCACTTTATTTGTTTTCAGAACAATTAGGTAATATTATTTTAGGCTTATAGACAAGCTAGTAGAACTGAGATAGGTAAAAAGTAAATTTGGACAGTTGAACTTGTAAAATCTTTCTGAGGAATCTTATTTGTCGGTCAGAGTTAATAGCTCAATTTATGAATTTTGCAGTGTTAGAGCCATATTCATCTGCTAACAATTACTACCAGGTTTCAAGTTAGCTTTTTATTAGTCTTTTAAAAGTCTTTTAGGAACTATATTTTTATCACAAGTTTTCTTTTGACATTTATGTTAAATTATGATGTTTGTAGTTTGTAGTTGTGTAACACACATTTGACCAGATTCAAAATTAAGATTTTCAACCATAGCAAAGAATACTATTATTGATATTATTATTATTACTATTATTATTATCAATAACCAATAGTAATAATAACACTAAGAATAATAAGAACCAGAGACAGTCATGGAGATCTTTCAATACCTTCTCATCTGCAGCTACAGTCACATCAACAATTGCACCAACCACAGAATCAAGCAAACTTGGCTCAGTTTTTGCATTCTTGATATCTGGTGTTTCTTTTTCAACTTTATTCTGCATCAGAATAGATCCTGTAGCACCTCTAACATCATTACAATATTTGTCAATTTTTCCTTTCTTGACTAACTGTCCATGGGGAAATGTAGAATTCTGCTTCTCTTTAATGATGCATTTTTTTGCATTTTTCCTTCCCTGTTCCGCATAGAAAGTAAAGTTCATAGAATTGTTAGTTACACCAGCAGAAGTAAAAAAACCCACATGTAAGAAAACCTAAATTTTTCTTCAAGGGTATAAAGTGATAGATGGTTATTGGCGATCAGTTTTTACAACTACTACAGTGCATAATTATATGGTATGGGGTATATCAATTGCTGTATTGAATAATTAACTAGAAGTTTAGATGACAACTATGAAAGTGCCAATGAATGAAATGTTTTCATGTTTTCTCAGTGGATAGACAAGTGCTAAATCAAAATGAGGCATTAGGGTGAATAAATTTTGTCGAAATCTTTTATGTTCTAGAGATATTAACATTTAATTTTTCAAGTGGTGATGTCACTGTATGTACAGGCAAATTTTCAGTTTTTTGAAATCTGCTGCCAATCCATTACCTTTGGATGAGTTTGAGCAAAACTTGGACTCCTAGTTGAGGGAATTTACCAATTGTCACAACATAACTCATAAGGAACAAACACAAAAATATTATTATCTGTAATCAAATGTTCTGTATACCTCAACAGTTAATTTTCTTTCTTTCTTCCTCTGAACCATCCTCTTCTTTTTCCTTCTGACATTTCGGGATGTAGATATGGTTTTGACAGAGTTGACTTTTGTCAGCTTAATGTCAAATCCTTTTGGATCTGTACTTTGGTTTAACTGATCTGAATGCAGGTTAGTTTCATTTGCTGCCATTTCAACATCACTAGAACCAAGAATTTCTCCTTCTTCACCTTGCTCAGAATCAGTCAAGAATTGCTCTTCTTTCTTTTCTTCATCTTCTTTGTCTTCATCACCTTCAACATTTGAATCTGAGCATGGAAAAGTCAGCTCAGCATATGATTCATCACTCTCTAATGAAAGATCCTTAGATTGTTTTGGTAAAACTAATGAGGACACATTAACAAAAGTCTGATCGTATTTCTTAAAAAGGTCAATATCTTTGTCCTTTACTTTATCTGTTTTATTTTCCCCTTTTTCAATATTGTTTCTCGTCTTGCCAACACCTAACCTGACCATTTCAATGCCATGCTCTTGCAGATGGTTAACAATATTTACATTTGAAAAATCACCCATAACTTCTTCTGTTTTATTGTAGTTCTCTTCTTCTTTCATATCATTGTTATTGCCCAACTGGTCACTTTCTTTCTCCTTTTCATTAATTCTCTTATTTTCACTTTCTCTGATATTGTTTCTTGTCTGATCAACATCTGACCTGTTCTTTCCTTCTTGCTGTTGTGACAAGCTTAGATGATCAGAAGCTTGCCTTGTTGCAATACCAGAACACTTTTTGAAGTTATCTAATTTGTGGTTTTCAATAGCATGTTCTTGCTGATGGCTAACAATATTTACTGATGACTGAATATTTATAACTTCTTCTATTTTGTTGTTCTTTTCCTTCATATTGCTGTTATACAACTGATTAATTTCTTTGTCCTTTTTATTACTTGTTTTATTTTCATTTTCTTTAGTATTGTTTCTTGCCTCAACATCTGACCTGTGCTCTTCCTCTTGCTGTTGTGACAAGCTTAGATAATCAAAAGCTTGCCTTGTTGCAATATCAGAACACATTTTGAAGTTCTCTAATTTGTGCTTTTCAATATCATGTTCTTGTTGATGGCTAATAATATCTATTGATGACTGAACACCTAGAACCTCTTCTGTTGCATTGCTTTTCTCTTTATTATCATTAATGCACAACTGACCAAGGTCATCTTGTTTTTTTGATATACCAAACTGAGAAACGTGTATCACTGGTTGCTTGCTTGGCAAGTGGCTCAAATCAATTTTCTGTGCATTATCTCTAGATCTCTCAACAGTATTGACTGAAAAATAAGCATCTGAGTTTCTTTTACTTTCCCCCAAAACAGATATCTGCTTCAACAATGTTGATTCTGTTTTCATGGGCAACCTTTCAGGTTCTGTAGGCTGAACTGGTGTGAGTGTCTCCTTATCTCTTTTAAAGACATTTGAAACGTAAGTTTCTTTCCCAGAAGTAAGACCTCCCAGCAGTCTCATTTGAGTATTACACTTACCGTCAGTTAATCGTATTTCCCCCACAGTGTTACTCATGCTTGTTGCCACACTCTCTTCCAACTTTTCTCCAGTGCATTTAATTTTTGAATTATCAGTGTTCTGCCTTTTTGCATCGAAAGTATTACAATCTTGCTCTTTTTCGTTCGCAAACACTGTTGATGGAGAAACTGCAATACTTAGGTCTTTCTTACTTTGAGGCAATACAGTTTCAGTTTTTTTGTCATTTGTTTCAGTATTTTTGTCATTTGTCACAGCTGTCCCCCCAATAATTGATCTCTTTAAGTCTAATCCTTTATTTTTATAACTGTTCTCCTTGTGTTTTAAAGTAGGTAAAGTTATCGTAACCATTGATCCATTTCTAACAACAGTCTTAACTCTTGGTTTGGAAAAATCCTTGCTGCTGCTACAAGTTTTCCCAATAACCTTTGCATCTGAGACTGATGTTAGTCCGGAGGCGGAGGGAACCACTCTTGCCTCAGCAATGTAACCCTTCTTAGTTGAATTTCTTAAAATAGAACTAGCTACCTTTGTGATTCCACTCTTTTCATAAGAAGTCGAAGAGCTTATTAGCAAATCAATTGGTGATTGTTTGCTTTCTGTTGAAATAAACTGCTTGTCTTTACTGATGTGGGTAATTCGTTGATTTTGAGGTTGGCACCTCTTATCAGACAACCCTGCTGCCTGTAAGCGAAACTTTTGTTTCCTCTGAAAGTCAGTGTAAAGAAATTCATGTACAGTCGGTCGCCTCACTGCAGAATACAAAATCGACTTGCGATAATCTTGTATTTCGTTTTCTTCTTTCGGTGGACTAACAGTAACATTTGCCGAAGTTGAAACTACTGTTGTGGTTGAATCTACTGTTTGTGACGATGATCCAATAGAACTTTCTGCACTGTCAGTATAATATGTAGGGTGTAGAGATGTCCAGAGTTCTTTTCGGGATGGTAATGGATTCAATGGCTTTGCAAATAGCTGTGAAAGCGACATATTTTTTTCTACACAGAAAAACGCTTGGCTGACATTTTCCCTTGGTTACAATATACTTATCGTATACGAAGTACCTGAAGACAAACTTGATGTCCCGCTGTTCACAAACTTTGCAGGCGCTAATGGACGCCATTTTCACGTGTTGTCAAATATAGAGGGAAAACTCAGCGTAACTTGTGTGTATCAGAGAAAGAACTTGGCACAAAGATGAGCGGTGGAGTTTATGGAGGAGGTAAAAGAATTATGTCCTAGGTTCTAGGTACCTTTTGTAACAAGTTTGATTTATTTTACGTCAAATTTACAGATGAAGTCGGAGCAATTGTTTTTGATGTCGGAACTCAGTCGATAAGAGCAGGCTATGCGGGAGAGGATTGTCCAAAGGTTTGTTTTCCAAAATCATAACATTTATAGAGTTATAGAACAAGTAATCAACTTTTCTGTAATATTATTTCTATAGGTCTTTCTGTTGTTTCCATCTAGCATACATTCAATAACATTACACTTATCGTCAACTTGACGCATGAGTGTTGTTATTGACTGCATGTTTGTGACAAATGTCATGCTAAAAAACAACAAAATTATTTGTATTTAAAATGTAGGAGATCTAGAAGTAGTAAAACAAAAAGTGTAAAAGTAAAGCTGGAATTTTATTTTCAAGAAGTCATGTAATAATGTTCAAGTGTTGGTCATAGTTTGAGCTGTCTTTGTGCGAATCTTTTTGAAAACAATACGTTAGTATTGTACTGTCGGTCATGAGGAGTGTAAGCAAAGCCTCGTTTTAATTCAGGTCGTAAGTTGCGTGTTTTGTTTAATGAAATTGTATTTCTTTTCTATTTTTATTTACAGTATGATGTACCTTCCTATGTTGGTGTTTTGGAAGATTCTGTCGAGAAAATGGATGTCGACTCTTCAACCAACGAAGGTCAGTGGCAGCATAATGGTAGTAAATTAATGTGATATTACTTGATAAAATTGATAAAAATAGATAAAAGGCTGAAAATTTTTTGATAAAAAGTTAAAATTCTAACCTTTTCAACAAGAAAATCAAAACATCTTTAGCCTTTTATCTATTTTTTTAGTAAGTTAATGGTTTCTACAAAAATATGAGCCTCACAAAATCAATGTTCTTGTATGAAATTCTCAAAACTTTTGGCCGTGAGTTTAGTGTCTCGTTTTTACTACTACTTGGAGTCCTAAAACTCAGATTTTAGAAATAGAAAAAGCCTCAAGTTTTCAAACAAAGACCTCAGTGTCTTGGCAAGTTTTGCCATTTGCCACCAATTATACATATGACCAACTCCCTAAGTTATATGAGGTTATCCTGATTCAGATAATTCCCAGAATCCTCATGTTAGCCTCAAAGTTTTCAGACTTACCCCAACGAATTAATCTTTATTTTGAAGTTATGTAAAAAAATCTGGTATGGTTTAAAAGATAAAAAAATAATTGTTAGTAATTTTGTGTAAGAAAGTTTTTAGAAGCCAGTTTATAGATTTAACATTTATTATTCTATTAGAATAATGTAATTTGGTTTCTGCTGATTTTTAGAAAAACCAAAAGATGGAAAGAAGTATTTCATCGATACAAATGCCTTACATGTGCCTAGAGAAAATGTTGAAATAATCAACCCAATAAAGGATGGAATGGGTAAGTACAGTTAAGCACTGCGCACAGAGAGAAAATCCTTTGTTGTCATACTACAGTATGAATTAATTAATTTAAAAGTTGGCTTAAAATACTCTTTCTCTTATACCCAATCTCTATGATTTCTACCCAGCTTTAGCATTGCTATAGCTTTAGCATTGCTATAGCAGACTTTCTAAAAAAGCTTTTGAAATTACCTTGTCACATATAAATAAATTTTATACCTTTGAGCTAGAAATTTGATTGACATTGTTTCGACAAACTCTCCTAGCTTTATTCACTCAAATTATGTTTAATCTTTTTCCTTTAAAAGTATTGAAGAGCTTTGCCTCCCATTTATATCAATCTACCTTATTTGTTCAATAACTTTTTTCTCATGACAAATTAACCCTTTCCTTAACAAGGATGTATATATATGTCCTATTTGTTGCCACTCAGCAACTGAGGACGTATATAATTATGTGTCCTAAAACAAAGAAAACTGCTGAAAGCCTGGTTGTCCACGGTGCCTTGAATAAAACATTGCTGGTCACTGGGAAAGGTCTGTCACTACTTTTGAAAGAGTGCTGACCAAATGAAATCGCTTATTGGGGTTTTGTTTATATATTGAAGCTGTTGCTGAAGTTTTTGCCTAGATTTCTAATGGAGTCGGCTAACTACTATTTAATAAGCCTATATTTACTGCATAAGTTAGTTTAGATACTTAGGTGCAGGTGCAGTTTAGTATTATTACTGAAAAAATGTTTTTCCAAGTCACTTTAAATAGAATTTCATAAGAAGTCCAATATGGCTGCCGGTTGGTGGGGGTGTTTGGCCCTGGTAAGGAAGGGGTTAATATTATAAAAACTCTCAAATTTCTAAATTAAATTTACATTTACCAAAGCTATTTTAAAATAAGGTTATCATTCTTTATTATTTTATTTTTTTAAGAGAAAAAACAGTCTGACCTTTATTAAGCGGCCACCCTCCACTAAGTGGCCAATTTTAGAAGTTCCAAGTTTTTTGACATAAGTAAACTGCGGTATTTGATACCCTATTAAGCGGCCACTTTTCAAAGTTCTGCAGGTGGCTGCATAATGGAGGTTGGACTATATACTTTTTTAGTTAACTAGATAAGTGCCTCTCTAACATGAGAAGGGTTTATCTGAAAGACAAGAAATATCTGATTTGTAAAAAAGGGAAGTACAGTACAGAAGAATATTCCTTGTTACATCATTCAGATGGTTTACATTTTATAACTGATTTCAAATTACCCAACTAGTTGAAAACTGGGATCATTTTGAGAAATTGCTGGACTACATTTATCTGAAAGGAATCAAATCTGAATCCAGTTTACATCCTGTCCTAATGTCAGAAGCATCGGTAAGTGAGACTTGAAATGTTGACCTTTTTAGCCCAAAGTTGTCAAATGATGTGTTGCTAGCAGTCGCAAGCATGTTTCCAGCAAGTAAGCTTACTTTATTCAGTTGTTGAAACAAATTTCTTTGTGTCAAAATACAAGGAAATTTTTTACTGTTGCACAATGTTTGATCTTGACTGTTTTCAATTAGGTTCTTAAATACACAGTAGACTGACTATTTTGATTGCACACTTTTTGAAATCCTTGAAATAATACCAGTAACATGGTGATAACACCAAATAAAAATTAAACAGTCACTAATACTTTTTGCACTAGAAACTTTTTGCAAGAAACAGTCCTCACAAGTTATATGATAGGCAATAATTATAGAACTAGTTGTGCACAGCATTTCTTCTCAAAATTAAGAATAATAATTGTTGGAGATGGTTTTGGTGTCTGAATTGTGATTGATTTAAAACCATCCATAAACAATGAACTCAATTACCGCTGAAGTCTTTGTTTAATCTCTTTTGTTGATAACTTTGCACAAATCTTTATTCAACTTGACATTGTTACACACCATTGAGCAATCTCCCTGTTAACAGTTAATATGCATTTGTAGAAAAGTTTCACTCAGGGACATGATGGTGTTGTCAAGATGACAATGAAACAAAGTCTACTTTTGCTTGTATTTGAGATACTAATTTAAATGATTCTTATAATATTATCTGGGGAGAACCCAAACTGGGTTATTCTAAAAAGTTCCACAACTCCCAAACAGATGGGTTGGAAGAGAGGGGGGGGGGGGGGAGGTTGGGGTGGCATAAAAAAGATTGCTATC
>JAOBRD020519697.1:2094-13001 GCA_027575215.2 Hydrozoanthus sils | reverse complement strand
TGATCCCAGTGGTTCTCATAGTGGCTATTGAGCCTGTGGCTGTTTTGATGTTGCGAAATCCTGACTAACCGCAGAGTTTCTAGGTGTTGCTGCATAAGCTTAGCAAGCCGTCAACACTCCTGCGATTTGATTGTTCGCTGCATGGTTTAGATCTTAGGTCCTCCCGAGTGCCAAAGCAAGAGTTGGACTTGAAGGCCAAGAGCGCTTTTTTGGTTCCCATTACGTGCTGTAACTGATTCCTGCCGAACCGAAAATCATCATCATTATTACTTTATTCATGAAGTAAACAGTGGCATCGCCAAAAAGGAATGTACCAATTGTCTCATGATCATTAGCAATGCAGATGTCAATGCATGAAAAGTCTTGAGGTTTTCCTTGGCATAAATCTCAGTCAACATTTACATCAACTTATGAAGGAAAACGTATGAATTACTCTACTCCCAGGTGCCAAATAAACGGGGGGCAGGGTTAAGAAACTTGTTAAACGAGGGGGGGTACGAATAAAAGGGATTGAGAACACGGCGATTAATAAATAGGACAAGATTTGAGCGCAGATCTGGCAAATGAATAGATTAGATGATGCTTTTAAAACAAGACAACGTACAGAGACCAGCAAAAATATCGATAAATTCATTGAATTCTAAACTCTAGATCCTTGTTGCCCGTGCTGTAATCCAAACAACAACAGGAAAACAACAACACTGAACATGACACTGATCAATAAAACTTACATCTTGAAATTTTGACCACTTGATAGTCGTACCAGAACTTGAAAAACTTATAAACAGGGAAGTCCTAATAAGCCCCGTGCGCTGGAGAAAAAATGAAAAATTAATAAGCGTCCCGGGACGTTTATTTGGCGCCTGAGAGTACCGCTGCAAATCACGCGATAAGAACCGTGTGCCCCTACCTAGCTCTATCAAATTTGGAACAAAATCAAAACCCTATAGCTGAACTGCTCACAACACGACACAGCTATTTACATAAGGATTGCATTGACCCCAAGTCTCGGTATGTCCAAAAAGCTCAGTCTGAAATAAGGTGACACTTCAAATGAATGTCCATGTTTAATAGTATTTTTCTGACTTAGCTTATCGTGCTGGGATTTGAACCTTTTCAGATATTCATTGTACAATTTCACTGACGTCGACAGACTACATTCATCAACTCAATTTTTCTTGACCATAAATCACTCAAAGTATCTTTCTTCGTTTAAAAGATATTTTGGCCACGATAATCAACAACGCAAGAACAATTCTTTTATCATCTATATGACAATTTCGGCAAACTGAAACAAAACCCTTTCAGATGTCCCAGTCAGTTAACATCGTCTAATTTCTCATCACATAGCTCATACAAATTACGGCGTTTGGTAATGAGGAAATGAGAATTGATCATGCAAAGCAAACTACTGAAGATTAGAAGTAAAATTCTGTTTCCCATTCAAAAGTGGGGACCCTAGTTGGGAGAATTTACCAGTACATCTGGATCTGAAATGGTTAATGTCGATAGGGGGAAAGAAAGAAGTTTCAAGTGGTACAAAACATGCATGGTGTTAAAGAAAAAGCTTATTAGTTCTATTTCAAACGCTCCAAAAACTAAAACGTTTTCTGGCAGCATAACTGATGTTTCTTCAAATCCGATGACATTCTCGTGCAACAAATTTGTTTTCAGTTTGGACGTCGTAGGATGAGTTGCGGGCCAAAGCGGCTGACAGGAAAGAATGGAAGAACTTTGTTATGGTCCTATGTACCACTCAGACATAAAGAGAAGCACGCCTGCGGTTATCTAGCGTGAGCAGTTTTAAAACAAAATCCTGGAAATAATGGTGCTAGTATATTCTTTAAAACATGCACCAACAAATTCCTCAGAATGAGCTTCAACAAACCAAGTTTGGTCTGTAAGAAAACGTTATTCAGAACTTTGTGAAATAGAAATCATACACTTTTTTCTTCAATAAAAGTATCAAAATAGTCCAGGAAATATTGGTACTAGTATACTCTTTAAAACATGCACCGAAAAATTCCTCAGACTGAGCTTCAACAAGCCATGTTTCTCGTGAGAAAACATTCTTCGATTGAAGAAATAACTTTGTGAAATAGAATTTATACAGTTTTTCTTCTCTGATAAAAGTAGCAAAATATTTTCAAAGCAATATGATTTCAAAGTTTTACATTGGCAAGGAATAAAACCCCGAGTAATTGAAATTTTGGTATGTGTTGTTATATAAAACATACAAAAACAATTACAATAGTATATAACGATAATAATAATACAAATAACGGTGATGATAATAAACATAACAATAATATTGATATTATTATCTATTTATATATTTTGCATTATATAACGGAGTTACCAAACTACAATTAAACTAACAAACATGATAACAAATGATCTATTTTTCTGGTTCATCACAACCACAAACAATTCTTACAGTCATGATAAGCACCTGATTCTAATTAAAGAAGCCGTGTGTAGGCTAGTTTAAAAAAATTAAAATTAGATATAAATATACGAAAGCACTATTATTATTGCAATTATTATTATTATTACTAATATTATTATCAGTAGTATTGTCATTATCAATATTAACATTTATATTTTTCGGTTATTATTATTATTAATGTTATTATTATCATCATCATTATTACTATTATTATCATAATTATTGTTATTATTACTAATATCATAATATTACTGTTATTATTATTTCGAAAAAGGAAATGCTTTTGACATGTTGCAATCTTAAGAATAAAAATCTGATTACAAAAGACGGTGTTTTTCTCTTAGGGAACATTTCATTGTCAAAGGTTTTCACCTGTTAGATGTTGGTCTTGAAAGAACTCTTAACTGGATTGTGTTTTATAGAGATTTTCTACGTTGTGTCCTTGAGTAAAACACTTTACCTGACTTTGTTCCAGTCGACTCAATTGTATAAACGAGTACCAGTTCTGCTGGGAGCTAACCTGCGAGAGACTAGTGTCTTGTCCAGGGGAAGTCAAAGACTCTCATCCACTTAACACTACAGAAACCGGAGGTAAGCGCCGGTCTAATGAGCCACTTAGACTCGAGAAAGGATTTAGCTTTGTTTAATAAAGACTTGACCAAAACCCATAGTAAAAGTGCGAAAAACTATGTAAACTATTAAAGCACATTGGTACACTGGTGTCACAGCCTCTATTACAAAAAACAACAACTTCCTCAAATTTGATTGGCTATTTCAGTTTACTTTCATACCATAATCTAACTGCAATAACTGCACATTGTTAAAAACCAATCACAACCTACGCTGTAGACCTCCTGACCAATTAGCGACGAGGGAAACTGTGACCAAACAAAAAGAAAAACTTCATACCCTGTGGCAACAGTACTATTTCTAATGATTAATAAGAAAAAGGCTAGAAAATCTATTGGATCTCAAATTGCAAAAAGACTAAAAGTTTTCGTCGTTTGATGTCTTGAGACACTCAAAAACGGTTAGTGCTTTTGAGATCCAACTGTTTGTTATATATATATATATGATAATGTTTCAGCAAACACCATAATAAAATATATATAAACTGAACTTGTAAAGCATTAAACATAGAGGATACCAACAAAACCATTTTATCATTTTTATTGTTATTACATCCGCCTGACATTTTCGTGTGTTAAGTTTTAAACCAAGTCACTTTTATGACATCCAAATTTTTTATTGGGAACTTGACACGTTTAATCCCTTATTTTTATACTTATTCTTATTAAAATTGTTGTTGTTATTATTATTATTATTATTGTTTTTATTACTATTATTATTAACATTATTATTGATATAAATGTAAATATTTTTACCGTTTTTAATATTATTATATATCATTGTTGTTTCTTTTATTATTATTATTATTATTATTATTATTATTATTATTATTATCACTATTATTATTGTCATTATTATTGTTTTTCTTACCATTATTGTCTTTTTTATTCTTGTTACTATTATTACTGTTGTTGATATTATTAGTAATACTAGTATTATCATATAGTTAAGTTGTTGCTCATTAAAGCTGTGGTTGGTGAACTGAATTGGGCCACTACAAAAGGAAGAAGAATTCTCTAAGTTTTCTCATTTTCTGCTTGGTACGAACCCTTGTTTTTTCCCCATAAGAACGGAAAATGTGTTGCGAAATATTTTCCTGGTGTGACTTTCTCTTATACACGCTTGAGCCATAAGATGATAATTTACATTCTTTTATTTCTATAAAAAAAAAATTGAAATTATAAATTGCCTAGCCTGACGTTTCTCTTGTTTAATCTTTATAGGTGTCGTCCATTTCCGTTTATTATACTCTCGTGCCCATAATTGGCCCTACGTGTTTGTCCAACTTTGTTAAATTACTCGACTGACAGACCGACTGGTCTTCCCTCAGTCATGTTACAATATTTATTCCTCATATTCTCTACGTGTGTCTCCCTTTTTTCTTTTCCATTTAATTCATACACAGCTATAATATAAATAAGAAATAAAACGACCTCTGTTCGGCAGAGTTGATGCGATTGGTCGATGGCTCGCACAAGAAAAAAGAATAAGCTTTCTACTGAACCGTTTTAGTAGACACCACTGACATATTGCCTTTGCGGTTTAAGCAAAGTTTTAATTATTTAAATTTTCTGACTTTAACAAATCAGAGGCTTTTTCCTTTGCTCTAACATCTACAAATCGTGCGCGTTAGACTTCCGCGTCTTCTTCTCGGATAAGAACATTTTAAAACCGCGTTTACAAGCCAAGTTCTTGATCTCATACTACTATCAGAGAACTCGAAGAACCGCCAAAGGCTTGTTGCAGTTGCCGACCGTGAACAAAGGAAGACTTCACTGCAGTGGATTGAACGGAAGACTTTGTACAGAGAAGGGATATATTTTGCTGTTTGTAAAATAGATTGCTTTATATGAAAATTATTTGCTGCCGTTGTTTTTTTTCTTCAAAACGAGAATTGTTAAATCAAGGACGGTCACTTGACGGCAGGAGATATCAACACCCACGTTTTTTAATATATTGTACCGAAAAACAACTCCAAAGGGAAAATTTTAATTAGTTTTTATATTGTACAAACGGCGGAATGACATTGTCACTAAGCACGCCGAATTGTTTGAGACTGGTAACATACCTCGTTTGTCTTCGACGGCAACAGATTCAAATTAACCACGTGTAGTAAAAAGCAATTTGATCTGCCTCCTGCCAGTTTATTTTCCTAGCTGTGTTAGTTAATGATCCCACTAGCTTCTAAACATAAGCAGGAAGTTGTTAACATGGTACAACCATCAAGGCAGAAAGTATCTAAAAATCTTTAAACTTGAAAACAATTTTTTTGATCTAAACATTCCCTGCTGTCACCCCTTTCAAGTTCACATCTATCGAAGAAAATAACAAGAAAATCAATTCTCCGACTTCAGAAAACAATGAGTATGATTTGAAAACACACCGAGCTCCCGTTGAGCAGCTGAGAGTTGATAGGAGTCAATTTATTTTCTGAGCGCAAAATTTGATAAATAAGAGAGAGTAATGGAAACCTGAACAGCCATATCGGTTGAAGTTTCATCAGTAAAACAGACTAGATTATTCACACTTGTACAAAAGGTGAACTAGGCGGTCATGGTCCCTTCAGCCGTAAGTAAAATGTGTTTACAGTTACGAGAAGGCTTCGTTATTTCTAGTTTAATTTGGTAACTTTATTTGCTGCTGTAAAACATGCCGGTAAAACAATTTTCTTGTTTAAAAATAACCTCTCGGCTTGGAGATGATACATGAAATTCATTTTGCCGATTAAGATGATATACGAAGCGGATTTACCCGATTAAGATGATATATGAAGTGGATTTACATATAACTACTTCTATATTGGCTTTTTCTGATTAAAGTTTTGTGGTATAAAAACTCAAACCCTGTTTTATGTTAACACAGACATAAGAAATGTCATCAAGTAGTAATCGCAATTAAGTGTTAAACCCACTAAAAATTAGACTTGCTTGTAAAACCGGGTATGACTTTACATGGAATTCTTGTAATAAAAAAATCTTATAAAAAATCTGAACAGTCAAATTGGTCTGGCCTCAAAATATATCAAACTTCGTAGAAATCTTTTCAGCAACATTACTTAGTAAACTTCACCAGCATTTGTAGCAAGTAAAAGCATGAAAATAAACTTAACTGCTTAATGCAGGTTTGAGCTGAGTCTTTTTCTTCAAGCAACACCTCTATTCTGAGCTTTATAACAAATGCTTCTTTATACAATCATTGCCATTTTTTAGTCATTACCTTGTAGCTTACTTCGGCGAGCAAGTAAACAATGTGCGCCCGTTTTGTGAGCTTTTTTTAACCAAACAACCTACAACAGGTGGCAAAAACGGCATGACAATCTAGTGACCCCCCTTTAAAAAATCCTGGCTAAGCCTCTGGACTTATATCAATATAAGTTTCGCAACTCAATCATTTACTCTTTCTAGAATGTACTAAACTATTGCCTAAATGAACACTGTTTTTTTGCTTTTTAAGGAAATGATTTTGAATAAAGTAGTGTTTTAAAATCGGCTTCGTTAAAAGCCTCCGTTAACCGGGAATCGGAAATCTTTGTATGTATTTTCTTCCCCGCGGACATTGCTCGTACATAACGAAAAAGATGACCAACTAGTGTTGAGCACTTTCTACTTTCGGTGCGGAAGCACGAAACAAGTCGGGAATAGGCTAAAATACCACTTATATTATTACAAGACCCTCAAGAAATTAATGTTTTTGGTATATGCATATTAACCTTTTTCCAGAAACACATGAAAAGATTCTATTTTCAAAATTTTGACAAAGATCATTTTTCCCGTAATTACAAGAAGTTAGTTGTAACGTTAACGAAAAAACAAATTGTTTTTTGGCGTCGTCTGGATAAAGTCCGGTATTCATCATTGAAAAATTGTCCACTAGCTCTTAATTACTAGTTAGTTGTCGGTGTAAAAAGAGTTATAAAGATTTTCTGGTGTTTCTGTCAGATGTTTTTGCCAAGTTCGTAGTCACTAGTTCCTTCAACTATTCAAAAACTGCTGAAGAAAACGCCATGGTCAAAACATCAGTAAGTTACACATTTGAACTGGTTTCACACTGAAAGAAGTTAAAACATTGACAAGCACTAAAAACTTAAAGCAGACAAAGGAGTACCAAAAACATATTTCCAGGGGTCAAATTTGAAATATGTGACACACTAATATATCTGTTTTGAAAACGAAGCTTATGCGCAAGTGTCATTTGAACCCGTATTCAACTTAAATCTACCTTTACACTGTAAGCGCAACTGAGTTCACCCCAAGCAGGCTAACTAATCCTGAGGTGACCCCGGATTGAATTTTTGTAGTGTAAACATAGAATTAATGTTAAAAACAACCTAAATTGTTTGTCGTTAATACAAGTAGAAAAAAGAAACGAAAAAGTAAATCCGTTCCAAACAGCCGAAAAGAGTAGATGAACCAAGCATCGAATTGTTGATAAAAAAAAAAAAAGGATTGGTATCGGCGTTAAACCATCATGCAACTACTTTAGGCCATGGCTCAATTCCAAAGCCATTTTCTTTTCCAAATATGTTCAAACAACAAAAACGATGATAAGATGATAAAATAACCCAAATAGTGTGCGCGCTGTGATTGGTCATGATAAGATGTTATATCAAGAGAAGTAAACAATCACTGGCAGTGCAACGATATTAGTTCACTGTTTAGCGACTCATAACCAACAATTTACTTTGATGAAATATATTTAACTACTTACTCTGTTGATAATATGATTTGAACCGCGGTTATGTGCAATTACGTTATGATAGGATCTTCGCGATTGTGTAAGCAATTTAAGCAACTGCGAAAGCGAGGTATGAAAATATTTTAGGCTTTAACGGAATTCGAACCCGTGGCCTCTGCAGGGTACCGGTGTACCCGGCTCTAACCAACTGAGCTATGAAACCGTGGCCACATCTTTTGGGAGCAGGTCAATTTAATAGGTCCATTGTACTTTGTTGATAGTGTTATCACATGCCATAGAAGCATGTCTTTCCAGAAACATTTCATTTGTAGAAAAATTAACTGCATAAAACGTTGCTTCCCTGGTTATGGTAATACCAAGGAATTTTTTTCTTTTTCCCAGTTTATGGTTGCAGTGCTTTTGCTCATGTCTGTGCTCGTGACATCTCAACTTAATCTAGAACCAGAAGTTGTGAAAAAGTCGAAGCTTGGTTTATATCGATTTCTTTGTCGTAACAATTACCACCTGGTTGTATTGGGTGATGGAACAGTTAAAGGGGAAGCCAACTACACTATTTTGAAAAAATACGGTAGGTAATGGAGTTAAAAGCTAGAGACGTATTCCTAATCGAAGACAGAAACAACTTTCAGATACTTCCCTGCAAGCCACAAATACCTTAGATATAAACTTTTGCACAGAAGCAATTTTGAGTGCCTGTTCCACCCATGAAAATGACTCTTCTCTCTGTATTTGTTCTATTCTAGAAAAACATGCAATCTGAGTTCCATACGGAAAATTACCACCTGCTCTTTTTCCACAGATATTTTAGAAACAGGAACTTGTAATGACACCCTGTGTGTTACTGTTTCTCCAGTTAAAATGTTAAAAAAATTTTTAAAATGTTCGTATCAAAGAATTGAGTTTCAGTCAATTTTCTTTAGTACGAAAATCACCTTCTTTGTGCTACCTTAATAGGAATGTCCATATTGGGGCAAATCGATAGCTGACTGAACAAAGGGCGGGAGGTTTAAAAAAAATTTCAACCACAACGTGTGAAAATTTGCATATTTTTCTTTTTTCTTCTTTGACATGCTGAATGTCCAAAATACAGTCGCGTAAACTAACAAAAATTTTACTCTCGGGATGAGAATATAACTTTCAGTTGACACATCCAAAAATTACCCAGGAGGGCCGCGAAGGTAGGGTTTTTGCTCTCAGCATATCATGCATCATTGATTTGCAGATATTAAGCAAGCTCCCAGGAGATCCAGTGAAGACAATAGGGTGTTAGCTAGAACTAGAACAATTGACACAGGACACTTCAAAAATATTTCAACATTTTAATTGGAGAAACAGTAACATTTTATAAAGTTTTTAATAATAATAACACCCAGTTCCAACAACAATACATTTTAGCACCATGTGTGTTTTTTGTTCCAGTTTAAGTAGGAGTATCATCTTTCCACGTTAGGTATTTCTTCCACCCTTCTACCAACAAGCATACCCATATTCTCTTGCTTTATATCCCAAGGGCGGTTGTTGTTTGTGGCAAATACATTGGCGAACAACTTTTAAGATTACTATGCCTATTATGAATTGAAACAGTATGGTGCTCCAGAGTTGTTCCATGAGCTCGAGGTATTCTCTAATGTCTTCCCTTTGGATCCAGCTTTCCCCTAACTATCAAAAGTACCGACAGTTTCCTCTTCCTTCATGTCTATAATCTACCACAGTTTTCTTAAAGCTGCCGAAATTTCTGTGATCTCTTGCATGACTCCTTATTACTTGCTGTGGGTTTCCCGTAAGTCAAAATACATTGCCGCTGCTCTTGGTATACGTAAAACGTCCAACTACCTCAATGTCTATCAGGAAATAAAGATGCTTTGTTAAAAATCGACTCTTTTCAAAACATAGATCTATCGGTGGACCTGATACAACATATAGGGGACGTTGGTCTAAAGCGTCTCAGAGAAGATGATTTCGTGTATTAACTTGTCTTTTGTTGTTTTTATAGGTATTTTTTCGTTCACAAATAAAAACTGGCAGCGCCAGAAAAACAGTTTGTTTCAGATAAGGAACGAGCAAACCAAACGCTATTTGGCGATAGATAAACTAGGATCAGTGTACTCGACGGTACGTTTCCACACAACTGTAGCTTTTTGGTACACTGTCACATATTTCCCAATTGTTCTTCATTTTTTGAATCTTCATTAAGTTTCAAATAGTATAGCTAATACCGAAACTACTCAGATGTTGTTGGCGTAATTGGTGGTTTTTAATGGAGGGGAAAACCGGAGTACCCGGAGAAAACCTCCGATGTCGGAGAGGGACCACAAATCCAGCTCACCTACTTCCCCAGCCGATCTAGAATCGAACCCGGGTCGCACTGATGAGAGGCGAGCGATCTAACATTACGCCAACCCGACGCCCCACACTTTTTCTTAAGTCCAAAGCAATATTTTTTTTTTGTATCCAAAGCCAATTTAGACCATGGTATCCTATCAGTTTATCGATGATTCTTTCTACTTAGCTAATCACATAATTTTTTCCCGAATAGAATTCATCAAATCTCGAGACCTTCTTCAGCAGGAGAAAAGGTAAGAAACCTTTTACCCCGTTTTATTCGTTTTACTCAAGCTTCTTTTCCAACGGGAAACATGCACTTTGGTACTTGGCCATCGGAAACAATGGTCAAATGAAGAACGCCAATCGGACAGTGGTAAAGAGACAATCTCGCCAGTTCTTTGTATACAGAGCTTAAGAAGCGTTGCCATTTTAACCTTTTTGAAGATGGATCTAGAAATAGAGTAGATGTAGAACATAGAAATGTGTACATAACGTAACAAGCGTTGCATTTTCGTTCAGTGCCTAGAGAACAGTATTAAAACTCAGTTTGCATAGAATCGTCTCTTTATGACCATGCGTCTCTTTCGTTTTCAGCCTACTTATGATTTATATGGTATTCTGTAAACCGTAGCATCACTTACATAGACTGACAATGCCGGAAACTTTCTTTGAATCCAGAAAAGAAGTGTTTAACTATAAACCATGGCTAGTTGGAACAAGGACGTAGTTTGTAGAGTGGAACCACATGGAACCTTGCAGAGCCATTTTGACTTCTCTAGTTTGTGAAACATTAAATGCATTTTTTTTT
>JAOBRD020519484.1:0-16971 GCA_027575215.2 Hydrozoanthus sils | reverse complement strand
GAAAACGCTCTAATAAGTCCCCCCTCTCTAATAAGCCCCCCGTCCAGAGCTTCAAGTTTAAATTAACCCCTCCCTCCTCCCCAACGTAAAGACACTGAAGCTAAAAAACAAGGCGTCCTGTATCGAAAATACATTTTGCCAACGGTTATATCTTTTAAGTTTTTGAAAAGTGCTGACTAAAACGCCAGTAGGTACACAAAAAAACTAGCTATTTAAACGTGTTTGGTAACCGGACTTCATCTTATGTTTCTGTCTTTGGTTAATGACAATTTTTAAACAAGCCCCCCTCTCTACTAAGCCCCCCGTCTGCATGGAAGGTCCAAAAATAAATAAGCCCTCCGGGGCATGATTAGAGCGTTTAAGGTATGCTACAAAAACTGAAATTGCCGAGGTAAAGTTATTAGCTAAAAAATTTAGTCGAAAAAACAACATAAAATAATGTGTAAAAACGATCTCTGGATACAATTTGAAACATGGAAGCTTTCGGCTGTCTTACTACTGCCTTTATCAACATTGTTAATAAAGGCTGTAGTAAGACAGCCGAAAGCTTCTATGTTTTAAATTGTATCCAGAGATCGTTTTTACAGATTATATTATGATTTTACCTGGATGCTCTTCCATTTTTGAAAAAACAGCAAATTAAGTCTTAACTACCAAAGAAACTAAATCAATCTCTACAGAAAACCTAAAAGTCTTGCAGCAGAATGGTAAATGGTTGTGGTGGAGTTTTTGATTTTGAACGCTTTCATGAAAGCTTTGTTTTTTGACCTGAACTTGAACCTCATAGAGGACTTTTCTGGGCAATTTTTGTCTCAAAGCGGATATGAAAACAGCTAACCAACAATGCAACATAATCTTTATTTTTACCTAACACAAAATGTCTTTTAACCTGTCATTCATAATCTTGAGAAACAAAATGTGCAATACAACCAAAACCAAAATGAATGAAAAAATCATACCCGCCTTTAATTTCCAGTTTTCTACATAGGTAGACTTCTTACAGACATTGGTTAATAATAAAATTGTTAAGAAAGCTATTGGTTCAAATTACACAATCGAACCTTGCAAGTAAACTTGTTATAACTCAAGTTTTATCGTACCATTAATCTAAGTAGCCATCCTTTGAAATACAGTGCTAGTACGAAAACATTGCTACAGTAATGAAGCAAAAAAGAACGTGCAGCATTATTTCAAACGCGGAGAAGGTAACCGAAGCTGCTGTTCCATGCCCCCCAGTTGTGGCTAAGGCTGTGGGCGCCATTGTGTTCACCGTGGATCCAGTTGTGTTAGGGAATGAGCTTGGAATGTATGCAGGACCTGCAGGTAAATAAGATAGGCTGACTTTAACATTAGCCCTTGAAGTTAAGCGGCCATATTAGTGAATGAATTTCCTCTATCCTCTTGAGTTTCCTCTACTCCCTTGAATTTCCTTTACCCCCTTGAATTTCCTCTACCCTCTTGAATTTCCTCTACCCTCCTAAATTTCCTCTACCCTCTTGAATTTCCTCTACCCTCCTGAGGTTCCTCTACCCTCTTGAGTTTCCTCTACTCCCTTGAATTTCCTCATTCCCCTTGAATTTCCTCTACCCTCTTGAATTTCCTCTACCCTCTTGAATTTCCTATACCCTCTACACTGGCCAGAAAGGGAAAACTGTCCGAAAAGTAATCATTTGCAAAACAGCATTCAAGATTGATGCACTGGGCACCGACATGGAAAGAAATCAATCGATAAGAATTCAATAACTGGTTAAAATAAATCGTCACCATGCTTCCCTGTAATTCCTGGTTCATCCGATTCGTTGCCGTTAGATATACGATACAAAATTACACTCGGCGCATTTGCTAGTTTAACCATTAGTATGACTTTTAATATTCTTCTCTCCTGTTTTCAAACTGTTAATAATGATATTTCTTTTTCGTCCTCCATATTAGCTTCTAGTTTAATTTTTTCTGGTAGTAAAATTACTATAAATATTCAGAAAGGGTTTGAGTTATCGGGGGTGTTGAGTTACCTTGGGTAAATCAATTTTGATTCGAGTTATCCGGCGGTTCGAATTAGCAAGGGTTCGAGTTACTAAAGGTTCGAGGATCGGGAGTTGGAGTTAGCAAGGGATCAAGATATCGGGAGTTGGAGTTAGCAAGGGATCGAGATATCGGGAGTTGGAGTTAGTGGGAGTTCGAGTTAGCAAGAGTAGTTTTACTGTCAACGTTTACAAGAGGAAATCAATGAAATTGGTTCGAGTTAGCGGGAGTTCGAGTTAGCGAGGGCTCCAATTATCGGCGGTCGACTGTTTCTGATTCTTACCAACAACACACGGACAAAGTCTGAGGCGTTTTTCGAACGTTGTACGCAGGCCACAGTTTATTTTACGAGGAATTCCTTTCCACATTACGCATCGTGCGTTGCCCGTTTGGTTGAAGTACGCAGGACCTGTTATCTTGAATGCGTTATGAAATCCAGTTCTACATTGATGCCCCAGTATTGCATCAAAGATCTTGAGGACGCTCGTGTTATTGAACCCGTGGTTTACAGCGGTGCAGTTCATAGCGTTCAACTGGCAAACGCTGGTACAACTCATGTATTCTGCTTGGCTCAAGTAGTAGGTGACATCTTGAAATTCGATTAAAATTAAAAAAAACGGTTAAATTTTGTTCACGGAAACCTAAAGCAGTAGTGTATTTTGAAACACTAATCAAGTTTTGCCCTCCAAGAACAATGCATAACTTCTAAGTATTTATAGCCTTCACCGCTCATGGTATAGGTAGCACGTTAGAAAACCCAACAGGTTTGGCAACCCAATTATAGGACCCGAAGGTCTAACCGTTTGCAAATGTTAAAAAAAGGCAGCACCTCCTCATCTTTTTTAAGACCCTGAGTGAGGGTCCAGTCGGGATTTGAACCCGGCGCGACAGACTGGCGCCCTACCAACTGTACTAACTAGGCGGAATGAATCGGTACGCGTTAATTTTAACCTTCACCTTATTTCTATCAAGTCAATCCCGATTTCGTTTAAAACAACTGCCCCGCCCCCACTTGTCGCCCAAAAACTTAAAATAATCCTGCACCCAAGGCCTGCCCTTTTCTTGACATTAACCTGGTCTAAGAGGGAGAAAACATCTCAAGTAACGCATGCGCATATGCTATTTCAGGCACATTGCTGTTTCTAACAGTTGGCGCTGAGCCATATAGAGGGAGTAGTTGAGTGGTTTCTAAGAAGCCAAGGGTCTCTCTTGAATCTTGATTTGGGATAAAGAAGAGATACCCTGGGCACTAGGTTAGAAAACCTAAAACCTACTACTACATGAAGGCTTGACATTGTAGTAAGTATCAGCGACGCATGAAGTCACTGGTTCCCAGGCTCCCGCTTTCATGGTGCCCACCACTGATGTAAGAACAGAGAGCTGTTAAGAAATGCAAAAATCAACAAATCAGTTTTCTCAACTTTCTGCTATAATATATATAAGAATACAAATTGAATTGAATTTTGTATTGAATTGAAATTTTGAAATGCTACTACACGTTTTTATTGTATTGATATTGTGATCGTCTTCAAAGAGATAAAAATGAACCAATGGCAAGTGTAAGAGAAACTAAGAAAAAAATCCAAACTGCCCAGAGCGGGAATCGATCCCATGACAACCCGATAATAGAGCACCTGCCATGTGATCGGGGTGTTGTGGGTTCGATTCCCGCACGAAGCAGTTAGGTTTTTCTTTCTCGGTTTCTATTACACTTGCCTTTGGATCATAACAGCAAGTCAGAGTTGACCTCTCTGAAGATGGTATTTTAAAATCGATTCTGTTGGTCTGACGATGTTGTCATCTATCAAATAGAACTACCCAGAAAAAGCCCTCAGAGTTTAAATAGTTTGTATTTTAAGTTTGAGGAAAGCAAGCACAAGCTGTAGGAAGATAAATTAAAAGCACCGAGCACTAGTTTGCCGTGATCTTGAACAAACTACTCTAACGACCCAAAGGCAAATTAAAAGAAAAGTGAAAAATACGAGTATAAAGCGAAACTTACCCGAAAAATAATGCGCCACATCGTTATTCTTTTTGATAAACTGGAACACGAGAAAACAGCTTAGATCAGAAGGGCCCCCTTCACGAAGTGACAAGTGTAATAGAAAGTATCTCGGAAACAAATCATATACAGTTTTTATTGGCTCTAAACACACAGCCTTGTACACCTTCACAGTTCGACATTTTTGGCAGCGCTTAGAATAGTTTTAACTGTTACAACATTCAGTATAAAATATATCAATTAGGACCATTTTTTCTTCTCTTAGCTTAACTACGCTGTTTTGTGTAGCGCTGCAGCTAATTGATGAATGAACGTAGCGTTGGTACGAGAAACGGCGCTGTGATATTAACAACGTACCCAAGCGTCTCCATTTATTTAATATATATATTACTTCACTTATTACATATAAATAATGAGTGAATAAAAACGGGTTTAACTATGGTTTTTCGTGTAGCATGCATTAATGTTGCTACTCACTGTTGAACGAATGAAGCAGCAGCGGTACACGAAACAGTACTGCATTGCAATAACAACGTACCCAAGGTCTTTTATTATCTATTATCGATATTCATTTATATATTATATAGAAGATATTACATGGCCGCGCGGGGATACGAATTTTATCTTCGAGTACTGAGAAATACTTTCAGCACGAGAAGATAAGATTTGTATCCCCAAGCTGCCATGTAATGTTCTGTGTATTTTATAGGTACTGATGAGATTCCTACATAAAATACAACTTTTTTAGAAGACCCGGCCGCGCGCCTGTGAGGAAGGTCTCTTGTAATTGGCTAATCATGTTGTTAACCATGACGACACCGATATCTTCACACGTGAAAGATAAAAATAGTATCTTTACTGCGCGCGGTAAAGACATGAGTTTTTAGTAAAAGGAAAAATCTTGGTATTTTATCAGTGTTAATATAATAAATATAAATAATAAATGAAGAAAAATGAGCTTATTCATTCTTTTTCTTGTAGCATTGTTGCTAACCGATGAATGAAGAAGCATTGCAGCACGAAACAGCGCTGTGGAATTAACAATGTTTCCCAGCTCGTAATCATATATTTATTACATATATAAAATTATGATATAAATAGTGATGAAATACCAGGATTTTTCCTTTCGCCAAAAAAAGCCATATCTTCATCGCGCGTCGTGAAGATGCTATTTTATCTTTTACGTGTGAGGGTATTGGTGTCGCCATGGTTACTACATGATTAGCCAATTACAATTTGAGGCGCGCGACCGGGTCTTCTAATAAAGTTGTGTTTTATGTAGGAATTTTCGTCAGTATCTATAAGATAAACACAACATTACACGAACGCTTGGGGAGACGAATTTTATCTTCTAGTGCTGAAAGTATCTAAGGATTCTTGGCCATTGATTCAAATTGTTCTCGTTTTCGTTTGCTTGACTTAAGTTCATGCCTTCTTTCAGCAGTATTTTGCTATATTTATTTATTGTTTACATTCATTTATCATATAAATTTAAAGTAATAAATGAATTATAAAGACAGGTTCAGATACCCTTTTTCATGTGGCAATGCTGCTTGCCGTTAACAATTTTCCCAAACTCGTCTTCATTTATTCATTACATGTATCTATTATTTATTATATATATATTTTCATTGTCACATGAAAATAATAGATGAACAAAGACGGGCTTAGGTACGGTGCCTCATGTAGCAATGCTGCTCACTGATGAATGTAGCGATAACAATTTTCAAAAATTCGTAGATCTTGATTTATTCATTACATAAATCTATTTATTTATTATATATATTCATTTATTGTTACATGAAATAATAGATGAATAAATACGGGCTTAGGTACGCTGTCTCGTGTAGCATCGCTCCTTGCTAAAGAATGTAGTGATAGGAATTTATCCAAACCCGTTTTCATCTTTTATTTAGCTTTAAAAAGGTATTTCATCTGTTGATCACTTAGCCATACTGTTTATTTTTATCATTTTCATCTCTATTTTAAATTTTAAAGTTGGGTTTACTTGAAAAAGCGACTGGTCTAAATCATTTTTTTGTTGGTAAAATTAGGATGGTGATGTTTTCATATGATTTTTAGTTTGACGACATTTGCTTTTCTAAAAAACTACATTTTCGTGCAATATGATACAAAAATTTCCGAGCAGCATAGCAACAAAACTAACAAAATTGACGTTAGAAAATCACAAATTACAACCGTTTGCACGAAATCATAAATCAAATTTCTGTAGAAGTGATCTCTACATGTAAACACCTACTAACAGTTCTTTCTTGATTAATGATTCTTTTTGATATCCTGTTCTAACAACTCATGAGTTAGTAAAAATTATTTCCTCTTATAGGCTTAAATTAAACTTGCAAGATTCCAAGGTTACAAACTTTTTTTCTATATTTCTGTCATTCTTAGAGATACATACACTACTGACCTGTAGTAGATACTAATCGAGGCAAGCTAGTGGTTTACAATTCACTAAGCAGATTGTACAAAATATCTTTAGTTTTACAATTTCATATGAAATGATAAATGCCTAAAAGTAAATGTATATTTTAATGTGGGAAATATTTCTAACTTTCAAGCTAAAAGCTTTAATAAAAGACAATAACCTCTTTCCAAATGCAGGCCTCAAGACAATTTATCTACATAATTTCTAATATTCTATTTTCCGATGTATTTAATTTAATGACTTTAGTTTTTTTTATTTTAAGCCTTGTATCTTTATGCAATTATATCTTAGCTTTCAACATCCTTTTGACTTATTCAGTTTTTACCAAAAACATCGGCTTCTGTAGCATACACTGAAATAATTTTTTTTTCTTTTTTTTTTTAGAATAACAATCAATTGTAATTATTCGTTACATTTTCTCCCTTGTAAATTATAAATCATGTGTAAGTTTAATGTATATATTGCATAAAAAAATGAACAACCTGAGACACATTTGACCACGGTATCATGAAAGAATTTGTAACAACTATTTTCGAAAAACATGTTGAGTATATCGCTGAGTAAATAGACAACAGTTCTTAGATCAAATTCTTAATAAATACAGAAACAAACATAGCAAAACGAGAAAGGAATACCTGAAGAATATTTGCCCACAGCTCTGTTTTCCTTCAAAGCGAAACTTGTACTCAATTAGACCGAAAAAATATCTCAAATGATCTCTTAATTGTCGTAAGAAGTAATTTGGGAACAACGCGTAAACAGTTTTGATTGGCTGTGAAAACATTTACGCCCATGCGCAGTTTGACATTAAGAAAGTCTACCAACTACCACGATGGCGTAATTCAAGAACTTTTCTCCTTTTTAACTGTCTTGAACAAAGCTTCCATCTAACAATTTGTATCATGCCATTAAATCTTTAATCTTTGACTGTTCTGTACTGTTTTACCTAAGCTACCTGTCTGAAACAACCACGTTTTAGCGACAAACATGTTTAGGATTCAACAATGCATCTAATAGTAAAACTTGAATTATTAAAATCTATCTGTTCCTTTGTAATCTACGATCGAATTTCATTCCAGTAAAGGGCTATGCAGGAGAAATTCCCTCTCTCTTTGTTGTATAACGGGCCCAATACAACGGTCAGCAGTCATGAAATGAACCTGTTTAGCATGCGCACCCGGAAACACTCACTATTCTCCAGCAAACCTTTTAGCCCGTGTGTCAAGTTCTAAGACTGTCAAAATGCACATACACGCTAACGATATGGAGAGAGTCAGTAAGATGGCACTAAGGCCTGCTAACACTCAAGCTTAAAGTATTTTAAGAGTTGAGTACAGGCTTAGTTCCTTAGAGCGTCAGCGCCATTTTACTGACTGTCTTCACATCATTAGTACGCATGTGCAACGCTGCTGATATTTCACCACCAGCCAGACCCCTCGAGCGCGACGCTTACAGATTGCTTAGAGGTCGAAATTGTAATTTTTTCTAAATTATATCCACATACAATACATAGTTTCTATGAAACTGAAGGGAGAAGTTAATAGTTAATCGGTGATCAAGTTTTGTATTCTCAAAACTCAGCAATTAGTTTTTTTATCATAAATGTAAAGATAATTTAGTAGTTGATCAGTGGGTAGAATTAAAGTAAAGGGACTAAGGAACCGTGGTGATGTTAGAATAAGGTTGAACAGGTAATCGCTCCATCAAATACAAGCTCATTTGTTTGATTAAAAGTGGATGTACCAGAACGATGTTATTTTTTTTTTCATGATATCATGTTGCACGCTTAACCACAAATATCCTTTGATACCTCATGGTCAACTGAATTAAAAAACCCTTTAAAAATTGCATCAGTTATGGAGCAGGACAAACCATGTGCACCGTTTGTTGATAATAGTTTACAATAATTGTTTTTATAATAGTTTATTCTAGGAAAGAGTTTGACATAACTTTCTTGCTTAACATTAACTGTACAATATTTTGTGCCCAAGGTGCAAGTAATGATCACATAATTAACTTAAAAGTTATTAGTCGAATGTACATGAGTAGGGGGCAACAGAAAACTGTCAACACACACCTCCCCTCCCACCCCCCCCAAAAATATCGACGCTAAGGCGGTGTTTTCAGGAGCAACCTAGGTGAGTTTTTACTTGCTCCTTGTAATTACAACTTTTTAACCAATCAAGTGAGGGAAAAAGACAGCATTATTATTCTGGAAGAAAGTTTCAAAGCTGAATCACATTGAATCATCGTTGTTTGTTTCCTAAGTTATACTGTTATACTGCTGCTTAAATTCACGTTTCATCTCCTAGGTCTTATTTACAAAATACCTTTAAAACTGTTCAGCAGCTAACTCACGTATAGTTAGATTATTTTAGGGGGCTATTCCTTTATTCAGCTACGCAGCGACTAAAACTATGAACCGTTATTTTGAGTCCTGTAGACGTCATTGTTGCAGCAAAAAAAGAAAGCGAAGATCACTAAATTTTAAAGGGAACTGAACTTTAAAATCAACCATTTTTAAAATAAAATCGTTGAAAGTGTTGAGACCGTACCGTATTTAAAAGTTTTCTCGTTTCGCGCTGATTTTCCGCAAAATTCTAACTCGAGTGAGCGTATTTCGGGTCGTTTAGGGCCGTCAGTGTGCATGGGCGCTTGTCAACTTGTTAGAGGTTAACGAAAGTAACGTGTGACACAGGCTATAGGGAAGCGAGCAAGTGCTTGAACTGGTTTTGTTTTCATAAGCTCTTTTACACAACCAACAGTGAAAGTTAAAATTGAAGTTGTGTGTGATGTATGAATTCGAAGATAAATCTTTTCTTTTACACAATCAATAGTGAAAGTTAAAATTGAAGTTGCGTGTGATGTATGAATTCAAAGATGAATCTTTTTAGTTCGAGCCAATTCTTCCCCGTATCTGACATCATAGCCTCCCTCTTTCTCCGCTGACCCTAAATTTTTAAGCCGCTGGTAAAATGCGGTGACACGTGGAAAACAAACTGATTTTGATTTTTTTTACGAAAGTCAATTTTTAGGGTTCAATTCCCCTTTAAGATCTTCCATTTTAGTTTCCATGCAAACTAAACTGTTGTTTCCCCACTAGCTTTAGGAGCCATTCTCTCAATAACAGTGTGTGGATGTTCGACATTCAACCTCCTGTCAAAGGGGACGAGACGAATAGCTACCGTTGAGCTGAGCTTCCTGTCTTTAAAGTTTAGACGTCTTCGTGTCGAGAATGAACAAGATCGGTTTTTACATTTAACTAGATAAGCAAGTCTGTTGCGTTCCTCGATGTGTCGCTCTTCAAGCTCGTTGTAGATTCTGGTGACCCTCTCTATGAATTGGTTGACAACCATTTGCAGCTCGTGTTTCATTTCTTTGTATCGAGACTTTAGTGCACTCCGAAGCACTGCAAAGTAGAAAAAAAGAACAAGTAGTTAGCTAAGTTTATATGAATATACACTTTGTACGCTTTAAAAACCAATTTAGCCAATGCTTATACGTTTGCTTACAATACAGATTTTATATAACGGGCGCTATGCTAGGTCAAAAACCCATGTTTTATAAAGCATAAAACATAGCAAAAGCGTATTTCGTTGTATTTCGGCACATCACCTCTTTTAAACATTTTTTGGAGATGGCCAATAAACATTTTCAATGAAGAAAATTCGCAATTCAATTTGCTTAGTGAATATCTGGGTGATGAATGTTCTATAACCGTAATCGCCTTAGCTCTCTGTAAAGCCAAGTTGGTAACCAGGGTAACAACCCCATTTGTATATTTTATTTGTTACGAAGCCCTATTCACTTCAACTCGTTGTTTTTGGGAAAAAAGAACTTTTCAGAGCGTTTGCAAGTAACTACGAGTAACTACAATACGATTGTAATTTCGGTAAAAAAAGGTTAATGATTTCTAGTTTTTGCAAATGGAGATTTAAGGTTTTTGTTGTTTTGAGCACTAGCAATTTGTGAAAGCAAATATGTTTTTCCCTAACACAGCGAAGGGGAAAATGGTTTTTGGTATCACCTTACGACTTCTGATGTCAAGGGTTTATATTGAATAAGTACTAAATTCTTCTTTAATTGTTAACTAGAGTAGAATACAAGATCGGCACTGAAACGAAAAAACAGATCTATTTTGAGCCAAGTATTCAATTTTATCTGGCGCTTATCCCTTCTTCTTCCTTAATAACCTAGAACGCTTTTTAACGGTTCAAAGGAAATGTATTTTACCTTCCTCTTTTGAGCGCAACCTACTTTTCCTTTTAATCCTCCAAAGGTGGAAAAAAGCTCCACAAATGAAGGCAACCCCTAGAGATGTCCCAGTGCAATACAAACTTGTTGAGATCAATGATTTTGGTGGCAGTTTTTTGTGGACTGGAACAGGTAGCTTTTTCTGTAGGAAACAGATGAGATGGACATTAAAAATTGGTTTAATAATATGTTAAAAAAGGAAAAATCCTCGGTAAACAATCTTGTTTCGATTCATTAGATCATTTAAAAGAGACGAAACCCTATTTTTGTTTTATCAAATTACGCGCCCCAGCAAAAGCACGCGCGTCACCAACTTGTTATTTTTTGGCGCGAAAATTTCCCGCTTGTTTGTGATCAGAGGTGCGTGATTGGTTTATCGTAGTAAGTTGTGTTGCTCTCGCTTTTTTACATGTCACTTACAGTCAAATGAGTAAAACTTATACGAATTGATTACAGCACTTGAGAGCCCAGGATCAATTTTTCTCACCAAAAATCAAAATTACAAACTAGAATCAACTAACGCAACCAGTTTGCCATACTTGCCTTCGCATGGGAAGTGTGGTTTCTTCTAGTAAAGTTCTCAAGTAAGCGCGTTAGTTTTGCTTGGTTTTCCTTCAAGTACTGTTGAAATAAACCTTCCAACCTGGCTGCGTTGTGGCTAACAACAAATCCGTAAGAAAAAGGGTAGGATATCACTTTTTCCACATTGCACCACGATTCGTTGAACAAATCTCCTCTGTACCCAGCCACATTCATGTCTACCACAACATTTTTAACCTGACCTGATTTCAATCCGTTTTCTAAAGACGTCAGATTGTCAAATGCAACACCTGCCGAGTGTAAAACAAGAGTGCATGTTTTAAAAATGAGGTAAGAAATAGTAATTTTCTTAGGAGAATAGTTTTTCATTCACAAATGAGAACTTTTCAATGAAGGTTCATCACTGCATGGCCGTTGAGAAATTTTTAATTAAGCAATTATTTATGGATGTTACTTATGCAAAGAAGACTTAAGCATGACTAGTTTCTATTAAACATTTTATAAGGAAGTTCCCCGTAACTCGAGCTTTTGCCCAAGAGGCCCGGAAATAGGGATTGGGACTGTCGGATACAACAAAGGACACATTAGCGAAAATAAAGGCATCCATTGGTAATAGTGATGCGCTAACAAAATATCTACAGAAAGACTAGTAGATCAGTGAAAATGATTAAAATGACAAAGCCGTAGAATCAAATGAGTTGATTCAATCCTATTGTTTCGGATCGCTTTTTATTTTCTTGTATTTATCTTTATTTAGACTTGAGTTCTTCTAACCCTAACTTAAGTCACTATTATAAAAATAGAAAACGAGCCCGCGGGCTCTGTTCAGTTATAGAACCACGCGTGAACTTTTAGGTTCACTAAAGAAACGCTAAGAGAAAACGAGCCGAAATTTTCTTTATTTTATAAAGTAAGATGAAGAAGTGTCTTCTATTCTGCTTTATATTTAAAAAAAGGCCCTTGGCTGGAAAATGATCCTTACAAATTTCCTTCTAGTTCTTTTTTTTTTGTATAGTTTAAAATTCCTCGCCTCAGAAAAGGTTTATTTTGCTGACAGTTTCAAGTGCTAACCAACAACACATTACCACACTCGCTCAGAGCCATGTGGTGACGCGATACTAAAAAAAAGACCTATTAATCGCAAAGACCACCTAACGGCTTCCGTCACGTTTTAATCCCAGATAAGCGATATTTAAAATACCCGGCCTTTTGTATGGATGCGGTATATTTGTATGGTTAAGATTTGCTTTTCATACTGTCAAAATAAGTGACCATGTAGACTCTATCTTATTATGCCGAGAGTAAAAATATCTTTTGTAAAAGTAACTCTATCAGCGTGCTTGCCCATGTGCATGCTAGTTAAAATATTGCAATGAAGCCAAGAACTCACTTGTCGTATGGCACGTAAGCTAGCAACAGGCAAGATGAAACATACTCATTCTGTTAATAAGCCTAGATCTCGATCTACAAATTAGAATTCCTACCCGATCCGCCTGATCTTCTCTTTACAGTTGCATAATATTCCCCTGGGGACCCTTGTAACACGCCAGTAATTTGTCCATCTTTGCCTTGTAATGCATGCAATACTTTCACGGAGCAAGATGATGTTACTGCGCTCACAAGCATCGAATTGATAATTGGGCCCACCAAACACCAGGCGATTGCAAAGGCTCGACCTAGCGTGGAGCCAGGAACACGATCTCCATATCTGTTGGAGAGATGATAGTAGTGTATTAAGTTTTGAACATCAGTTTAGTTTATCGTCATAGTTACGATGTTATCTAGTTCCAAAAAAAGTCCAAAGCGAAGTAGCCAATAATTACCCAACCGTAGTCATTGTTATAAGGGACCACCATATGCCATTTTCAGTTCCTTTGAAAAACGAGGGAGGAAACTGTCCAGGTCTAGTACGAAATTCCTGCAAAATGAAGGAAAAATCATCAAACGTATAGTTACCCTTGTTTTCTGCACATCTTATCCAAAGTCATTTTTAATTCGTATGAATCAAAATTTAGCATAAATTTGTGGTTGAGAATGTTATGATTTAAAAATCTAAACATTCCATTAAACGTTTTTAAAATTCATTTTTTGAAAATCATATTTTGATTTCCGAAATGTTTATCTTCGGTCTTGCTTTAATACTTTATTTTCTTAGACTGTCAGGTACAACCGGATTTTGAATCAAAATTTGTTTAGCTACTCTCACAGTCTTAAGGTATACAACCTTAATACCTTGTTATAAAGTGAAATATATATAAATGAAACGCATGTTAAACTGGCAGTCATGATGTCGCCGAAAGAATCAAACTGTAGACTTTATATTTCTAACTTGAAGTGGAACTTTATTATTGAACAGCAAAAAATAAAAAAAACAAAGAGCAATTTTTTTCTAACTGGTTACTTTCTTAATAAGCAAACACCCAAAACAACAAATAGTTTCTGTGGAAGATTCACGTATTGTTAAACGTTAAGAGAAAGAGTCAGAGAGGTTTTAGTGGCTTAACTCACTAAACAACGCAGAATTTGCCTAAACTGATTAATCCAAATTTTTTTTTACCAAACAGCTTGAGTTGTGGAAATAATGAAATGAGACTTTATGTTTCTTCGCGGGTAATTTAGCAAGCTTTTAGGTGATTGTGAATGTCATAGATTTACCTCATTATGAGGTGTAAATTACAAAATTGCTGTGATAGAGCCATTTATTGACAAATTGTTTGCTTCTACTGATCCTTAACTTTACTTGTGTTAGAAGGTTTTTTTGAAAAGTTTCTTAGACGAGATTACCTACCAGTATTCACATAATCATCCTAATGGCTACCATTACTGCGACATACATTTCAAAGGGATGAACTACCGGTTCCACATAATTATTCCAGCGGATACCACTACTGCAATGTTTATTTTAAAGTAAAGGGAAGAACTTCCGGTATCCACACAATCATCTTAGCGGCTACCATTACTGCGATGTATATATCAAAGTAAAGGATGACCTACCAATATCCACATAATCCTCTTAGCAGCTACCATTAATGCGATATACTTTTCAAAGGGGTGAACTACCGATTCCACATAATCGTTCCAGCAGATACCATTACTGCAATGTTTATTTTAAAGTAAAGAGAAGAACGTCCGGTATCCGCACAATCATCCTAGCGGCTACCATTACTGAGATGTATTTGTCAAAGTAAAGGATGACCTACCAATATCCACATAATAATCCCAGCGGCTACCATTAGTGCAATGTATATTACAAAGTAAGGCCAGCAGGCAAACAAAGAAGACGCCGCTGCTCGGACAAAGATCTCGTCGTGGTTGTCTTGTGGCCTCAATTTAACAAATCCCGGCACATTTACTATTGGAACAAACGTTTGCTTGCTCTGTTCCTTGAATTGTCTAACTGGAAAAAACAGATCAAGTCTGGTAGGGTCTGGTGCCGATCTTTCTTTCCTTGTGCCCGATGAAGGGCTCGTTTTGTAGCGAATTTCTGTGACTCCATGTGAAGGACAGACATTGCATACTTGTTTTACCATGTTAGTCAGAAAATTGGGAATTATTCCATCAGGTTTTGATTGGTTAGTCAATATTGTGTACGGAGGGTGGATAAGCCAGTCCGCGATCAGTTCCTCAGGGCATCGGCATGTCTCTGAAAATGAATAATACCCTGCTGTGACCCCCAGCAAACACTGGTGGTATATGTTCTCTTTACTTTGTACACGATCACAGCTAAATGAAAGCTAGTAAACACTATGCCGACACTGTCTTAAAAGAATCCTTCTTTGTATAACATTATTGGTCTCAAATGTCAAGTCTGTGTATCTATTTAACGTCAAGCGATTTTCTTATACGTTTACGGTTTGAATTTCCCGCGCCGGCCTCTTTGAGTTGTGACGTAACTTGGTTGCAGTGCCAGACCCCCTCTCGTTCATTGCTATTGTATTCATCGAGAGTGGAGACTGGCACTGCAACCAAGTTATGTCACAATTCAAAAAAACTGATAAAAAAAGTACTATATCATTTGTTAAACCTAATATAATGCAATATGGGACTATCCTCGCTTAAATGTCTTTGGGAACAGGAAAGTAATCTATTGCAGAAGTATATACATCTTTAATTTCAGGATTCTGCATAAATAATTCCTCAGTCGAAAAACCAACGAAGAGCACAGGTTTAACATACCACCAGTGATGTGTTTACTGGTCATTTGAGCAGTACTTCTAGCAATTGGTGTCACTGTAATCTTATATCTCGTGAATTGCTCCAAAGCCTTTATATTAACTTCGGTAGCGCTGTCATTCAATAAAACTTTGTGAGTTTGTGGATTGAGTACTTTATTTTTCGCTACCACAGTTGCTTTGTAAGACACAATGTATCCAGTTAGCTGCTCCATTGGTCTTTTCCAGCTAATTAGCAAGGATGTAGCTGTGGCATTTTCAAGCTTAATTGACCATTCTGAAAGGAAGAAGGAGTAAAATGAAACGCTTGCGTCGAACTCAGATAACGGGATTACCTACGTATACAGACTACATACAATCAACGTTTTCAAAACACCGGATCATCATGCAGTCAATATCGATTTCAGGAATTGACCTAATTACTCACTTGTGGTGCTCTGTGAAGGGATCAAAGTCGGCTGTACAACAGATTCACCTGCAAATATATAATACAATCATCAAACTCAGGATTCACACATGAGAGCACATTTTCAGTGATTTTCCTTTGCTCGTGTACTTGGTAGAAACACTAGCCATTAGTTGAGGCAAAGAAAAGGCCTTTCTGAAGTTTTCTAGTCCTCAATCTTTTATATAATTTATTTTAAAAGTGGAATTGATTCAATGCGACACACGGCTTATTGTTAACTGTTTTTATATTACATTACATTTCTCATTAGCTGGGCACGTTGCAAACATCGTACTACAGTCGTGCTAAGTTCGACTGAACTTAGAAAATCCGACCTCAGCACGCCCTTAGTAGGGCGTTTGGAAACCAGCTCGCGCCATAGTCGGGTACACGATAAGCTTACCCGTGCTACACGACTCGAACTCGAGCTAGTTGAGGTTGATAGAAAGAAAGTGCACCTCGGGTTGAATGCTCGGAAAAAATTGTGAGTCACTGACGTGAATCGAGCCCGAAACCCTCTGATTACGTACGATCAGATGTTCTACCCACTGAGCAACAGAGATCCACAAGAAGAGAACTTAACCTGTGACACGGCTCCTGATGCAACTCTCCCTGTAGCTTAGTGGTTAGAGCATCTGACAGGTAATCAATGGGTTGCAGGCTCGAGATTCTAGTCAGTTTTTCAGAGTTTTTTTTTCTGAGCTTTTAATTTGAAGAGCACTTTCTTTCTTTCTTTATTTCCAAGCTGCAAGTTTCCATATATGAAGTTAAGGCACGTTTGCTTAATACGCCGTGCTTAACTCGTGCCAGAGTTAAAACAAAGTTGAAACAGGTCTTAAATACAGTTTATAAAGTAGTTATGAGGCGGCTGTAAAGAAACCATTGGGCTTATTGTTTGCAACCGCCTCGTTTGTTGACTGTTTATTACAGGTACAAAACTAAAATAGGCGTTTTACACCTAGTCATACAATCTACCTATATCTAACTTAATTCACCAAAAACGTAAAGCGCCCTGGCATAAGGTCGCAAGTCCGCATACAACTTGAAGTTCTAAGGACTGTTTTAAAAGCAGCGTCAAGTGCTACTGACG
>JAOBRD020519376.1:0-16974 GCA_027575215.2 Hydrozoanthus sils | reverse complement strand
ATCCAGTATTGGGGGCAGTAGGAAGCTACGGGGTGTTTGACTTTAGAAGATCCAGTATTGGGGGCAGTAGGAAGCTATGGGGTGTTCGACCCTAGAAGATCCAGTATTGGGGGCAGTTAGAAGTTACGGGGTGTTCGACACTAGAAGATCCAGTATTTGGGGCAGTAGGAAGCTATGGGGTGTTTGACCTAAGAAGATCCAGTATTTGGGGCAGTAAGAAGCTACGGGGTGTTTGACCTAAGAAGATCTAGTATTGAGGGCAGTAGGAAGCTACGGGGTGTTCGACCCTAGAAGATCCAGCATTTGGGGCAGTAAGAAGCTACGGGGTGTTTGACCCAAGAAAATCCAGTATTGGGGGCAGTAGGAAGCTACGGGGTGTTTGACTTTAGAAGATCCAGTATTGGGGGCAGTAGGAAGCTATGGGGTATTTGACCCAAGAAGATCCTGTATGAGGGGCAGTTAGAAGTTACGGGGTGTCATTGTTTAAGTCTGGTGATCTTGTAACACTTAATGTCTTCTTGTGTACAGGACAAGACCGATCCATCAGGGTTGGCTTGTTAATAGTTCTTTAAGACTAAAATCGACAACGAAACAAGCATGAAAGATGTCTCTACAGAAGATTAACATCTAATAGTAAATGCTTTCATTAACTTGATGTTCAGGCTTGTCAAATTCTTTACCAACATTGCCTCTGTAACTTATGTAGACCGTTTTAAAGTAAATAGCAACGCTTGCTTATTGTGTGTTCAGGCCGGTGCCCTAGTTCATGTTTACAAAGACGGGTCAGTCTTACTCACTCATGGCGGCACAGAGATGGGTCAAGGGCTTCACACAAAGATGATCCAGGTAAGTTCTATTTAGTTCTTTGTGTTTGTCTGCTTTCCTAACCAGTCTGTGTATTAACTACCTTAAAATTCCATGTTAAAGCCCCCCGATGGTAACCCCCCCCGCCCGGATACAAGCCCATCCATTTGCCAACAAAGATATTTTCCCCGATATTATAAGCCAACCCGGACATAACCTCCCCCACCCATCGCTATATAAATATCGTACGTTCTTTTTGGTTAAGCTTTAGAAGATATTTTTTCGCGTTTCCATACTCAGTTGAATTGTTGGGATAACATGGGAAAAGGTTTGGATCCAAGCTGAAAGCGAGTCATTCAAAGTATTTTGGAGTGTTTTCTCAACAATCCCAAGTGTTTCCAACAGAGTACGGAAACACGGAAAATATCTTCTATTTTTTATATAATAATAACTGATGACGTCATTCATGATTTCTATCCAGATTTAGAAAATGGTCCTCGGCCAATTAGAGCGCATGTTTTACTGAACTTATTTTATAAATTTCGTAAAAATCAAAAATTTTAATCGAAAGTTATAAGCTGTACGTGATATTTAGAACAATAATATCCTGAAGTACACAAATTAACTTTGTTAATGCTACCAGTCGATTAGACCAGTTCACGGCAAACAGGAAAGTTCATAACGTTAAGGCTTGTAGTTTTCTTACTAACACACAAGACTGTTCCAGTTGTTTTAGTAGCATGCATTAGTGTTTTTGTATATGTTTTTAAAATACATTTTGTATTCATTGTGATGCTAAATAATGGTAATACATATGTACCTCTTAATGTAAAGGTAAGTTAGCTTTGATTCGTTTCAATTCATTCTCTATCACTTTTAAGTCTACCCGGGCGGATATGAACCACCTCATTTACAAGCCCACCCGGATGTAGACCCCCCCCCCACCGTTTGTAAGCCCACCCAAAACCGCTTCTTTGAAGCTCTATAAACCCAGGGTTTTACTGAACTTGGGATTTTACGGTATGTACATACATCAGATTTACCGAATGTTCTTTTTGAAAAAGACTCAATTTTGTTTTGTTTTAAGAGCTATTCTCGCTACAAAAGCGACCCACTTTGCGCTCGGTCAAATAGTCTCGTGACTGTAGTGATTGCGTCAAAAAGTTTGCAAGTTTACTTCTGAACCTCCCTCTGACCCAAGGAAAAGGCTCGAATCACTTTCACTGGACATCCAGTAAAAAATCAAAGCACGCTGTTCTTAGCTTGACCAACCTTTTCAAACCTTATCACCTCATGACGTAAATTCCTGCAAAGACCACGACTCGATTTTAGTAGCCATGTTTAAAGCTTATAACAAATAGTTGCTGTTGTGCCTAGATTGCTGCCCGTGTGCTGCAAATCCCGAAGTCTAAGATCTTTATTAGTGAGACAAGCACCAATACAGTAGCCAACGCGTCCCCTACTGCAGGGTCCGTTTCCTCTGATCTGAATGGAATGGCTGTTAAGGTTTGTAAGATAGTGTTAGTGCTCCCCAGTGGGTACAAAGAATGACCTAAAACGGGTAATTTTGGTTTTAGAGATGGTGCGTAGCTCTTGAAACTTAATGCTTTTTTTATAAGCACAACGGGGCTCAGATTGGCCATAATTTAAGGAACCACAGGCGGCCCAGACACAAAATCAGTGTGTGCTTACAAGTACAGTATGTACAGTACTTGTATAGAACTCCATGAGCGAAGTAAAATGTGATTTTGAATAAAATTTTACTAACCTTGGTCTGATGTCGTCTTTGGTAGTCCGTTGATCCTTCTGGTTGGTTTTTTAGGTTTTTAAATGATTTTGGTGCCCTCTCGGTTCATCCGTAAAAGAACCAGAGAATCCAGGGCACCAAAATCATTTAGAAACGTCTTCAGTTTTTTTTATAATTTAGCAGGATAAGGGTTAAACTATAGCTCTATAGTAACTATGCGTTATTAATATAAGTAGCTATGCGTTAGTCCAAATCATTGTGTGAACACAGCATATAATTATATGACCCAATGGAGTTATATTTAATCACGTTCTCCATTGGGGCTTTTGCTTTCCTTCAGAACGCTTGTGAGCAGGTGTTCGAGAGAATTGTTCCATACAAGAAGCGAATCCAAAGGGAAAATGGGAGGATTGGGTAAGAAAGGCTTCGTTCGTTGCTACATAGGTATAACTTTTAAAACTGGCCGTGTGCAAAAGAAAAGAGCCTGGCGCGAGACACAGGAACAGAGCGTTGAGAGAGTGCCTGCTTTGCAGGCTATGCTAGGCGTTGTAAGTTGTACAGTCAAAATATTTGAACACAAATGTGAAGACTTCTTCAAACTAATCAAGTTAAGTATACTTCCTTTGTTTCAAACTATTTAAATTACTGACTAAAAACTGAGTCTTCTTGAAAGAGACGTTGGTTACTAAAGGATTGAATAAGATGCCAAGAAGAATAAACTCTCTGACGTTCAGTTTCTATTTTAGGTGTTCGCTAGGGCAATGCCATGAATACTCAAAATGTCAGGCCTAGCCTGAGTCTACACTACTCAGAACTTTCTTTCTTAGCTTTGTGTAAGTTATTTATGTCTGTCCTTGTATATGATGCAGTGCCATAGGTATAGTATGTGTGGGAGGGATGGAGGGAGGGCCAGCCAATAATTTTGGAGAAAAAAGTCTTTGAGTAGATAAGTTTTCCATTTTTGCAGGGAAAAAGAGTTCGTGTTAGTTAATTTGCAAAGAAAGCCCACTCTGCCAAGTGGCCCCCCCCCCCATCCCTGCCGCAAAAAAAAAAATTGCCCTGCCGCATTGCACGACGTCGGCTGTACAGAGGCCGAGTAGCTATTGTGTGCGACTCGTAAAACTTGGGTCTGGGTTACATTCCCTTGAGTCAAATCTCTCGTGCAGTGACATTGAGCAGGTCACCCCAATCCATCATTTCAAGCTAGCATATTACAGGAAATTAACGCTCCATGAAATTAAGGTATTAAAAATTAACGCGACTTAAATTATTGCGAGTTAAAGTGGAAAACGACTTTTGCAAAAATAAAAAATGTTACGCAAAAGAGGAGGAGTTTCAAAGAAGGAACTTTACGTGAATAAGTGGCAACTGGAACAAGTTTATTTCAACACTGGATGCTAAAGTTGAAGGCCAATCCAAGGTCAAAATGCTGCAACTCGCTACGAGTGACTGGATTTAAGACAACTTATAAATGATGTTAACTTGCATGCGAGGATCACTAAGACATGCCTTTAACGCTTGGAGATGTTTCGTTGAAATATATGACTAATTCATGAAGATGGGTAAATACTGACCTGGTTTTTCCGGCCGCCATCATGGCTGGCAATTCACCATAGCGCGCTTGGCGCCTGCCAACCGCCACAATTAATCTTCGTTTTCACGCACTTCCTAGGGCGTCGCCAAAGACGAAAGACGAAGCGGCCATATTGGTCAAATCATTAAAATTCTTTCGTTCAAGGGCACCAACATGGCCGCTATGATGTCAGGGTGAAAACGAAGAGTATTAAAGCTATTAAGTTTTTGGCTTAGAGTATTTTAAACTATTGTTTTCAATTCATTCTTCAACTAACAGGACACCAGATATTGGGTACAACCCTGAAACTAACAGCGGCAATCTCTATAGATACTTCTGTTACGGCGCAGCGTGCTCTGAAGTAGAGATAGACTGCCTCACAGGGGACCATCACGTGCTCCGTACGGATATTGTAATGGATGTTGGCAACAGTCTGAATCCCGCCATTGACATCGGACAGGTAACATTCAGGCGCGGATCGTAGACCTCAAGGCAAGGTCTCAACCCTCCCCCACACTCACGTTCCCCGGGTATATTTTGCAGGACTAATGTCGCGCATAACACGACCGAGCGCCATAGGCGCGAACTTTCTAGGAGGGTCCGGGTCCATGCTCCCCGAAAATTTTTAAGTTTCCAGTTTTTGTGATCGCTGAAATGACGTTGATGCAGTGGCCGAGCGGTTAACGTGCTCGACTCGTAATCGTAGGATCGCGAGTTCGAGCCCCGGTCAGACCACTGTTTTCTTGAGCAAGACACTTTATCCGACTTGTTCCAGTCGACCCAGCTATATAAATGAGTACCAGCTTCTGCTGGGGGCTAAATTGCGATGGTTTAGTCGGTCCTGTCCTGTGGAGCTCTGACAGAGGGAGAGAGTAAAGAGCACACCGTTGGCTTTCATTGAAACCATACTCTTTGATAGTTGAAGGAACTACCTATACGCTGAACAACGGTCCCTTTTATCTTTACCTTTGTCCAGGGGGAGTCAAAGACTCTTATCCGCTTAACACCACGCGAACAGGAGATAAGCGCCGGCCTAGTGAGCCCGAGAAAGGATTTAGCTAGCCTAAACATCTTCTTAAGCCACTAATCTAATTCCCCATTCATGCGGAATATTTTTACTTTACGAAGGTTGAGGGTGCTTTTGTCCAAGGACTTGGTCTCTTTACCGTTGAAGAAAGGCGATTCCTGCAGAACGGTGCTTTGTATACAACTGGTCCAGGAACATACAAGATCCCTGGTTTTGCTGATATTCCGGTTGAGATGAATGTGCATCTACTTCGAAGTGCTCCAAACGAGAAAGCTGTTTACTCCTCAAAGGTAAGATGATGGTGGTTCGAAAAGACAAGCTGAAGGCTTTGAAGCCGTCGGGCACTTAACAGTTGTGAACTAATTAACAGTTACTCCCATTGTGAACTTTAGAATATGAAATGGTAAATGGCCAAAGAGGCTCAAATTCAACAAGCGCGAATGGATTGTTTTAGTACATTTTACAAACCTATCGATATTTGAAAGTGACAGCTAAAAATTAATCAGAACCATTTTTTAAGTTTGCAACACTACATGTGCAGTCAGTTTCCGTATATGAGCTGACAACCGAGATTAAGTGGACCAATCAGAACGCTAGAAACGCAATATTCAGTTTCCATATATGGTCATTCAGTATACGAGCTGACAACCGAGATTAGGTGGACCAATCAGAACGCTAGAAACGCAATATTCGAGGATGAAAATTTAATATTATTGAATAAGAAACATCAGAGTTTGTATTCTTTTTGGTGTTTTTGGAGTATGTGCGTTTATCCCTGATGAAACCTTTATTCCGCTAGAATTAAGGTTTAGTTGTTCTTGCCTTAATCTTTGTTTGTCTTACTTACAGGCTGTGGGTGAACCACCTTTGTTCCTGGCTGCATCAGTGTTTTTTGCTATCAAGGATGCAGTAATGTCGGCCAGGTAGGCAACATCGCATACTGTGAAGAACAGTTGATTCACGAGTTGAATGCCCAGAAAAATTCCGAGTCACTGACGGGAATTTAACCCGTAACCCTCTGACTACCAGTCAGATGCTCTATTCACTGAGCTACAGAGACGCACATGGGGATACTGGTTAAGTTCTTGTATTTTCACGATTGACATACGGTCTAGCAAACTAACCGCTCGATATGTCCCAAACGGGCAATGCTACGTTGCTACTTGCTTCTATTCTTGATGGTAGTTTGCAACTTGGAACTATATAAGATGACAGAGAAGAAGAAGAATTGGTTCACAAGTTGAATGCTCAGAAAAAATTGTGAGTCACTGACGACATTCCTGTCAGTGACTCAGAATTTTTACTCAGCACTCAACGTGTGAATTGCTATTTCGCAATTTTTTCAGACGTGATGCAGGTTTGGAAGGCGTTTTCAGGTTTGACAGTCCGGCGACGAGTGAACGCATTCGATTGGCTTGCGTTGATCGTTTTACACGACAGGTGAAAAGAAGGGAGGTTGGCGACCTGTTTGTTAAAGTTTTTGTGTATTGAAAATTACTTCCGGCAAAGCTAATATTTTAAACGTAAAAGAAAAGTTTAGGTGAAACACGTCAGCTAAAAAACTATACGGAACTGCCGCGCTTATACAACAATCATATATAAAACCGTTTTCACGCTAGCATGACATAAAGTTACAATCAGTTTATCAGGAAGACGAGTTTAGAATCAATTTCAGCACATTAAAACTAGTAAAACTACAAAACTTCATAAAGATTGGCTACAATTTGACGGAGATAATTATGAAGGTTTGAAACTAGGTATTCAGTGTTTCCAATGAAAGGCATCGATCCCGCCCCTCCAGTTTCGTTTCCATGTTTCTCCCTGCATTTCTCTGTAAAGGTAAGGGCAGAAGACCAAATTTCAAAATTTCATACTTACACTAGTTTTTTGAAGTGTTAACGAAACTTAAGTTTGCAATTTTGCTAATACTGATGCGCTGAATTTGGTGCTGGCCACAGCTCTCGATATATTTAACATTTTTTTCGGGATAAGAGTCTATTAGATATAACTGTCAGATCTGCTTCGAAAATCAATGTACGAGGCTCAGTGGTATACAAGATAAGTTTATTAAATGTATGAGTGGAGGTGAAACACCAGTCCCTGCGAAACAGATAACTTTGTCAGAAGTAAAGCAATTAAGATGTTTTTTTTCCTAATCTGTTTATCTATATACATTTATTTCGCTCCAGTTTCTTAATTGTATATAATTATATTTGTTATTGGATTATAACTATCATAATCAAGCTTTTCACCAATTAACTTATGTGTTTCAGCTATATATTTGATATAGACCGGTGTCACAGCTGATTTGGTTTCCCCGCGGATTTGGTCCCCGGCCTATTTATATAATGTACAACATAGTTTTATCGGGGACCTTTAGAGAACGAGTCTTACATATATAATAGTTATAATACAGCATAGTTTTGTTCAGGTCATTTATAAATAACGAGTCTTACACATACTATACAGCACTAGTTCTGTTGGGGATATTTAGAGAACATACAATACAGCATAGTTTGGACGGGGGTATTTAGAGAATGAGTCTTAAACATACTATATAGCATAGTTTTGTTGGGGATATTTAGTGACTGAACAAGTCATTTGTCAGTAGAATGTTTTCAAGATTAATGATATACGTTTGAGCTACCGCAAATAGTGTTCCATATTTCACTGATGTAACTTTCCGTTCTTGTTAATGGAGGGTAAGGGGGGGCTAAATCCGCTGGGACACCGGCACACTCAATCTCCAGACAAGCTGATGCTGCAACCCGATTTGACAGATTGAATCTTTGAATGAACGGCTTGGAATGGTCAAAATACTGTCTGCTCCGTTGATTTAATAATCTATGACTGAAGTTTGTTCCCTTTTATTCTTAACGTCAATTATTCATTCCTTTTGTTTCAGTTTTCACCGAGAGATCCTTCTGTTAAAGGCTGGAACTTGTACGCTTAAAGTTGAAAGGATATTCTCATTGTTCTCAGTGTGCTGGATATGAATTTGGAAATTCTCATAACATATTCCATATATTTTAGATAAAATGGAAGAATTTTGCTGTTAAGGGTTTGTGGTTGGTGAACAAATTTGTTAATTTGAAAAGCAATTGCCTTGTTCTCAATTCACTTTTCTTTCAATGGACTTATTGTCGCTCCTTGACTGCACAACCACGTTTTGTAGTTTTGCTAAACATTGATACCACTGGTGGGAAATTTGAGATCACTAAAGCATATCCATTGGTAAAAATTAAAACATAATTGTATATAAAAGTAAGTTGAACTTACGGATTTTAACTAGAATTTATTTTCTGGCATTTAGCCGTTGAAAGTTTATTAAGTGCTGACATTTAGAGTGCTAGCCAATTGTAGAATCAAATTGTTCCCTGCCTTTCCTCTTTCCATGCAGCTTTATTAGGCCTTTTTCCTGTTCTTTAAGTCATGAACGTATTTGATCCTCATTGATACACATCATGTGTCAGCATGACTGCTGCCATTAAGATTATTGTTAGTACTGTGCAAGGTTAATTTGTTATCAAGTTTTTTTACTGTGCTTCCAAAACTTAGGCTTGGTTTTATTGATAATTATTTGTAACCAGTGCAGATGAACCTTCACATTGTTATTCAAATTTGATTAGTTCATTTTAACATGTTTCATGTCAAGATAGTAATAAATCTGGCGCATTAAAATGCGTTATTTCAGTTACATACGTAGGAAGGAGCGTTTGTCACCGACTAGTATACTATCGCGAATGCTGAAATCTGATTGGCTTTAACTCACTGTCTATTCTGTTATAGTGACTAGCAAAGCTGCTTGACTTGTGTTTTTAAACAGATTCTTTACACACTTGTTTTTATTGGTTTAAATTCTGAAGTAGTATAACAGTTGGTTTATGCTGAAACAACGGAGCAACTTTAAAATACCCCAGCACAATTTTAAGTATCTAAATCAAGCTGGTCCACGGTCTGCAGTTGAGTAAAGGCATATAAATCAAGCTGGTCCACGGTTTGCAGCCTACAGTTGAGTAAAGGCATATAAACCAAGTGTTTATGGTCTGCGGTCTGCAGTTGAGTAGAGGCATATAAATCAAGCTGGTCCGCGGTCCACAGTTGAGTAAAGGCATATAAATCAAGCTGGTCCGCGGTCCACAGTTGAGTAAATACCATCACTCCTAACCCTAACAGTGATTTCGAGAGCAAACATAAAAGATGTAGATACTGAGATGTTTTGTTCGAGACATTTAGAGAACGAGTTGTACATACACAGTTGATGAATTTCTCAAAATTACACCAAATATACAAAAATATAACGCTTACCCCAACCCCAACCACTACTTCTAACCCTAACGAATACATAAACATATGCACGTGCAAAACAAACGTTGTATTTGTGCGTACCTTTTAGTGTTTTAATTCTAATTAATCATTCATAAACAAGATGAATAAATTATTGACTCCACTGCGGACCATGGACCGCTGACCATCAGTTGATAAGAGTGATCGTTTAGTGCCAGGGTATTCTAAAGTCTAGCCGAAACAATTAGACTACTCGTTGTCGTTTTCTATGAATTATCGACTTTTCAACAATGAAAACTCCATCTCGCATTAATTGTTACTTGTAAAAAGTGTCATAATTTAAGATCATTAGGCTTCTTTACAAAAAGTTCCACATCATGTATTTGATGCCAGACTGGTTCCAGTGTATTCTTCACTCAGTTCCCACAACTTCTTGGCAGCACCAGGATCCAGTGCTGCAGCAGAAGGCTCCTTGACTGCACAATCACTAAAATAAAGACCTGAAACTTCCTCAAGCTCCTCGGCTACTGCACAGTAAATTGAGGTCTGTGCTCCCTGTGTTGCACTCTTGAAGAACATTGAGAAGAAAAGCCACTGGAAGATCTTGAATGGAAGGTTCTTTGGAAGCCAATTCCAAATTGAAGTGTCAACTGCACCAGGGTGGAGAGCATTGACTGTAACACCGGTGCCTTACAGTAGAAAAGAAGTGTTTAATAATTTTGTAAGATTGCCAACCATAACATTGTAACAATAGTAGTTAGCATTTGTTAAATTTACTTTGCGTTTATAAATCAAACACACTTCACAAACTAATACTAACAGTGATAGCTGTAGAGAGAATCTTAAAATAGTTTGCTACATTAAGGCTCAAACAGGCTTTCAGTTAGGGAAGCCATCTGATCACAGTTTGCAGACCAATGAACAATATGTATCCTTCGCTTTTCACCAACTGCTGCAGTTTTTGTAGCTACAGCTGATATCTGTGGTAGCTACTTCGTCATCGTGTTTGTAAGAAGATGACCACAAGTGAGCAAGGAGAGTGTGCATAACTAATAAGCCTGGGTAATAGGATGGAAAACTGAGACCGAGTTATTGCATAATCAACCACAAGCAATTCTAATTCAGTCTAGAACTAGACTTCATGATGACTGCAGTTAGTGCTACAAGATGGCTAAAGGAAAGCTTAAATAGAAATATAATTCTTTTTTTGGCATTGACTGAGGCAATACTGTTATCATTCCTTGCTGTGTGTATTTGTGTTATACAACCAGATCGACAGACTAGATCAAAAACTTTTGGCTTGTTTTATTGCTGTAGCTACATGTAGTTCATGACTACCTATTTTTTGAGTCTCCTGAGAGGAGACAAAGAGATCATAAGTTACACCTATCATGTAACTTTCATGTTCATAAAATCATAAAAAAAACTTTGTGCTTGGTATCACTGAATAGGGCATTTACCATTATAGAGTTATCGGTAGTGAAATATTTTGACTGCCCTGTGTATGCTCTTTGCAGAGGACCATGCTTATCTTATACACTTTTTTCAAAACATTTTATATTAGACACATTTATACAGCATTTCGAGATTCAAAATTCAAAGTTTTAACCTTTATTAATTCATTCTGGGCTTTTTGTACCTTCCCTTGACTGGGCAGGCCCTGTTGCCAGGATTTTTTGCGAGAGGGTATGATTGAATCAGGAGACAGACCAAACAAGAGCCAAAGAACGATGCTCCCCTGGAAAATTTGAAAACTAGATTTTAAGAGACAAACCAACCTTTAAAACTTGGGTGTTATTTTAACTTTTGAACTTCAAAATCAATTTAGAAAAACATAGAAGAAGATGTTGCTTTTTCAAACAATTGGTCAACAAAAAAATGGACCTTCAGCGCAATCCTACGGTTGCAAGTTCGAGCCCTTGTCAGACCACTGTGTTGTGTCCTTGAGCAAAACACTTTACCTGACTTGATTCCAGTGAACTCAGCTGTATAAATGAGTACCAGTTCTGCTGGGGGCTAACCTGTGATAGATTAGTGTCCTGTTCAGGGGGAGTCAAAAACTCTTGTCTGTTTAACACCACAGAAACCGGACATAAGTGCTGGCCCTATGAGCCACCTAAGCTAGAGAAAAGATTTAGCCCTATGGGCCTGCTAGATGGATGTCGCATTCTTCTTCATTATTCTATTGCCATAGAACTTTCATTCACTCCACCAATCAAGCTAAACACAAGTCAAGGAAAGGTATAAAAACTCATGGAATGATTAAGATTAAAGCTTTGAAACCTGTTATCCGGAAAAGCTGATGGCATTTGTCAGTGAAGACAGAAAAGAAAAATAGTTAAAAAAATAATAACTAAGCTTTAGAAGATATTTTCTGTGTTTCCATACTCTGTTGGAAACACGCAAGATTGTTGGGAGAACACAAGAAAAGGTTTGGATCACGAGCTGAAAGCAAGTCATTCAAAAGATTTTCGAGTATTCTACCAACAATTCCAAGTGCTTCCAATTGAGTATGGAAATGCTGATAATATCTTCTAAAGCTTTTATAAAATAGTAACAACTGATGGGGTCATTCATGATTTCAATCCAGATTTATTAAATGGTCCTCAGCCAATCAGAGCACATGTTTTACTGAATTTATTTTATAAGAAAATAAAGCATATTTGAATGCATGTCAAGTTGCTGTGACTGAAGGCTGTCATTCTTAAAATTCTTATTTATCTGTAAGGTGGAACTTTTCTCATTTTTGTTCAAAACACACTTGAACCATAGAACAAAGCAAAAAATTAGAACTTGTTGCTGACAGAGCGAAGCAATGTCAGCAGTTGTATGGCGACACAGAAAGTCGACTTCCCTTTCGTTTCCATATATGGTTAGTTCAGCAAGTCGGAGCCAATTAACTTTCTCGTAAGAATGTATTGAACAGCCAATCAGCTTATTTGATATATCTGAAGACAAAGCACATGGACTGGCCTTTGTGTAGGACGTTCATTCGACATTGGTTTCTGAGGTTTGTAACAGTGTGAACACTAACATTGCTGATTGTAACACTGAACTGCACCAGAGTCATTTTGTTAATACTGTAATATGTTGCACTAAAGTTAGAAAGGTTTCCATTTATTGTTATTTGAACCATAAAAATTGATTTCTGTTCTGTTTCTCAATTCAGAGTTTTGATAACTGATAAATGTGGGATTTTAATTAATCTAGAAAACACCTACACAATTTTCCTTTCCTTCGTAAACCAAACAAATTTTAAAAGCTAACAAAAAAAACTAAAATCTTTTTGCCACCCGGCAGCACTGCATTCTGTGTAAGAACTACTAGTTATGGTAAATATGTTTAGTTCAACATAAAATGGAAAAGAGCAAAGCAGGAGACTGTGTGTTTTTTCTCAGGTATTTTAATTGACATTGCAATCTTTGCTGTTTAATATCCATAACCCTTTTATTCCCAGTCAGTTATCAACATCTAACTTCTCCTTATATATATTTAAAGCATACAAAATAGGGTGTTTAGTAATGATAAAATGAGAACTAACCAAACAACGTGAAGAACTGAAGATAGTAAAATTCTCCTTTTTCTATAAAAATTATGGGCTTTAGTTGGAAGAATTTACCACTGCTACCACAGGACTGAAAGGTTTACAAATAATAAATTATGACAACAGTGCAACCCATAAAGTTTCTTACCTTTCAAATGATGAGCAAGCTCTCTTGTAAACAAAACCTGAGCAAGTTTTGTTTGGCTGTAAGCCTTTCCTCCACTGTATTCACTTTTTGGACACTTGGCAAAGTTTTCAAAATTCAGCTTGGCATTGGGACGGGAATGCATTATCGAGGACACATTGACAATGCGACTGGGTGCAGATTCTCTGAGTTTCTCAAGCAGAAGCATGGTAAGAAGAAAATGACTAAGGTAGTTCATTTGGTATGTCTCTAAAAATCCATCTTCAGTAAACCTGTATTTAGCACCACCCCCAGCATTGTTAACAAGTACATCAAGTCTTTTCTCTGTCTGAATAAATTGCTTTGCAAATTCCTGAACAGACTTGAAAGAACTCAAATCTAACTTTCTGACATGTACATTTTCACTTCCAGATTGTGCAATTATTTCTTTAGCTGCTTCAAGTGCTTTGCTCTCATTTCGACAAGCTAGAATGGTCCTTGCTCCTCGTTGAGCCAAATCAAGTGCAGTTGCTTTTCCAATACCAGAGTTTGCCCCGGTAACAATTACTGTCTTACCTGGTGGATAAAACAGAATTGAAACTACTGTAACACTGGTAAAGCCTCACTGATGAAATGCACTCACACAAGAAGTATTGTAGTTCCAACTGAAACTTACCATCTAGACGCGCCTTGCTTGAACAGTATCCACCATTAAAATACAATCTGACAGCGATGAGAATAAGGATAAATCCAACAATACACAACATCAAACCCAGCTCCTTGCTGTACAAAAGCAAAAAGCTACAATCTTGTGTAACATTTCCTAAGTATGAAACAGTACAGAAATAATGTTAATACAGCCACATTTTTTTTTCTGCTGTTACTGCAAAAATTTGCACTTAATGTCTAGAACTTAAAACAAATGATATTTAGGCCAAAAGCAAAAATCTATTTGTTCACTTTTTGTACGATATGTGGAAGCACCTTTATGCAATAGACATGTGGGCAGTGGTACATCTGGACCATCTTAATAAGGTTGCTGTAGGTTGCTGTTTTTTTGCAACAATAGTCAATCAGCTCTGTCACAAAATGGTATCAAAAAATGGAAAGGAGTAGGTTGACATTAGTAAACTGGCAAAGTTTCAGCTAATGACTTAAAATAAAAAAATGGCATGCAACAAAATTGGATATTTTCAAAGAATTTGTATGACTGGAGAGCAAGGCCAAATCCGTACATACATTGCCTTTAAAAAATTTTGATTATATTATCATTTTTTAAGTACTTAACATTGAGACTTGAAACTATGCCTTCTAACTAATGTTAACCTGTTCTTTCTGTTTCTGAACACCCTTTTGTCAGAGCAAAGAATTTTTTAAAATTTATTTAGGTCACGTGACCTCTAACTGCAATAGACATTGTACGCTTATAACTCATTTATGATGGACTGTGATATATTCAGCAGGCCTGAGTCAGTAAAAAATACTGGTTTGACTTGACGAGACTAACAGGAAAAGTGTCAGTTCATTTTCGTTATTTGATTATTGGGTTAAACTTAAACAATACAGTCCCGAAGTCAAGTACAAATAATTGTCCATAGTAAACCAATATTTACATCGTCAAAGTCTAGGGCTTTCTGATCATCAAATGAACCACAAAATAAATCATTTTATCATCTAACCTACGCATCTCTTCTCCTCCCTCCTCTATGTTAATGTTATCTAAGCTCCACGCCGCGTAAACTATGGATAGCATGTAAATTCGATCACTTCTCACCATTTTCTTCGTGTCCCGTGACAACTGTGAAATTGAATGCAAACATCGCGGCAGCAAGCAATAATACATCGCCCGTTAAAGTCATAATCAATTTTTGTTTTGAAATTGGCGAAAGTTTAAGGCGTGCAAGTTGTAAGAGGGCAACGTTGTGTCAACTAGCTGACAGCCAACCAAGTGTCACTTTCCTTGATACGACCTCTTACTTCACAGGTAGCCCACGCTCCCGTAACGATACCGAATGTGTGGGAAATTTGAATTTTGTATATTATTGCTCCTAAAATGTAATAAAGTAATTTATTCTACATTCTGTCATCTAGTAGTCACAACTTTTTACATTTATATAGTTTTTGGGGCGAATTGAAGCGCTTTCTGAGTAAAGGGAGATTTTACTTTCAGTTTCACGCTGCTTCTCAGAAAGCGCTTCGCCCCAAAAGATATACAAACAAATTGATCATACAAATCATGTACAAATGTAAGCCAATTTATGACTCCTCTAGATAACAGAATGTACAATAAACAATACTTTTCAATGTTTTGCAAATTTCAAAAAATTATTTACCAATCTAAAATTTGTATAAATATAGAAAAATTAATTGAATTGTTCCGCTGACCACTTTTATTACGTACGGTCGGTCGGATCAGTTTAGAAGCCTGGGACCGATTGGTTAAAGCAGCTGACAGCCGGCGGAAATTAATTGCTTGGTTTTCGCTTCGTTTTTGGGTTTTTTATACTTTTTTCCTACTTAAAATGAAAGAAGTCATGGTTATAACTATTCTAGTGTTCTGTCTTCTATTTGTTTCAGTTGAATCAGGGAAAAAGAAGAGAAGAGCAGGTACGTAAGTCCAATGACAGCAACATTCGCGTCTTCAATCTTTACCCAGAGTTTTTGATGGACTTCTTGTTGCAGAGTATTGGCCGTGATAAAGATAAATTCTGTGATAGATTATTGTGAATTCTCTGATAGTAACAGACACTCAAAAAACCCAATATGTTAAACCGTGTACCATGTAAGTTTTCCTAGGAAAACTTTTGGTTTTAAAAAAATTCACATTGTCAATGTCATTAAATGATTAATAATTTAACTTTTAGATACATACAGTACTTTAATACGGGCGGCATCAAATCTATTCTCATGAAAACGCTGTGAAGGAAACAGCAAATATATTCTGAAAAACAAAATCTTCAAGACAAACTTAAACATCGTGATCGCGACGGGTTTTCAGAAATAACCGCGCGCAGCTCTCCTTGCACAACACGTTTGACAATGAGAAAACAGATGTTGATCGAACAAAGCAAATCGCTGAAAATGAAAGGCAGGATCTACTTAGAAAGTCATATTATTTCAGTATGTAAGAAATTTGAACAACTTTTTTTGCATACATGTTTATGCACGCAGAGTTCCCTTTGGTGTTGCGAGACAAATTGCATATAAGTCATAAAATTTGCCTCGTGTAACACTAATTGTATCATGTACAAATTTTAAATTCAGTTGTCATCACAAACTTCACTAAACAAACGTTGTCACCACCAGATAAATTTTTAGTCTAGGACAAGTTTGTTTAGGCTGCATTGTTTCAGTTTTAAAGTTCAAGAAATTTCTGTTAAAATTTTGTTTACCACCAGACTCTCCAAAATTTGAAAAATCAATTCTGTTAAAACTGCTTGACACTGACTTAACAGTTTTTTCAAACTTAATGAGCAACAACAAGGCAGAAAAACAATGAAGGAGGTGAGACATGAACAACTTATGAAAAGATGATTACTTGTAAACATTTTTTTAATTTTTTTTTTCGGTATGCGAGTGGGCAAAATGAAATGAATCCTGCAATCTGATTGGTTCCCTGAGCGGGTGGAATTCTACGATCTTGCCTGTGGTCAAATACCAACAGCCACTTTGTGACAAGCAAAGGCGACTAAACTCAAAAGATTCAGTTTTTTTTAGTTTTGCAAGTCTTAGCTTATAAAGCGTTAACATTTGGAAATGGTTTTTGAATCTTTTTGGACATAATATCTGATGAATAAAGTTTTCATAGAGATAGTGAATTTTATTATCCTGCTGAACAAAGACAGTCTGAACATAGGCCTTTAAAAAA
>JAOBRD020519269.1:0-16974 GCA_027575215.2 Hydrozoanthus sils | reverse complement strand
GCAGGCAGTACTAACTCCAAAGGGCCCCCAAGGGCAGACAGTACCAGCTCCAAAAGACTCCCAAGGGCAGGCAGTACTAACTCCAAAGGGCCCCCAAGGGCAGACAGTACCAGCTCCAAAAGACTCCCAAGGGCAGGCAGTACCAGCTCCAAAAGACCCTAAATGACAGCCAGTACCAGCTCCAAAAGACTCCCAAGGACAGCCAGTACCAGCTCCAAAAGACTCCCAAGGACAGCCAGTACCAGCTCCAAAAGACCCTAAATGACAGCCAGTACCAGCTCCAAAAGACCCTAAATGACAGGCAGTACCAGCTCCAAAAGACCCTAAATGACAGCCAGTACCTGCTCCAAATGACCCCCGAGGATAGGCAGTACCAGCTCCAAAAGACTTCCAAGGACAGGCAGTACCAGCTCCAAAGGACCCCCAAGGACAGGCAGTAAAAGCTCTAAAGGACCTCCAAGGAGAGGCAGTATCAGCTCCAAAGGACCCCCAAGAACTGGCAGTATCAGCTCCAAATGACCCCCAAGGACAGGCAGTATCAGCTCCAAAAAACCCCAAAGGACAGGCAGTAACAGATCCAAAGGACCCCCAAGGGCAGGCGGTATCAACTCCAAAGGACCCCCAAGGACAGGCAGTATCAGCTCCAAAGAACCCCAAAGGACAGACAGTACCAGCTCCAAAGGACCCCCAAGGGCAGGTATTACCAGCTCCAAAGGACCCCCAAGGGCAGACTGAACTCCCAAGAACAGACAGTTCCAACTCCAAAGGACTCCCAAGGAAGACGTGTTGGGTGACACACCAAACACTTCAGCTATCTTTCGGACTTTTGTTTCTCAAATGCATGGTAACACAGCCAAGTAGCAAATCGTTTGTTGTGCAGACACGCATTCCTTTTTTGTGTGTGGTAGTATAAGCTATGAACATAATGAAAGTTGCAGAATACAAAAGTTGATTCATTCAAGCCTTAGGAGATGCAATACGCATGTACCGTTGTCATGGAGAGAGGTGACCTCTCTATCACTACAGCCAAGGTACTCTTGTAGTGTACAGGTTAGGTGTTACTGAGCAGGGATGGGATAATCGAGTTATTCAAGGCTCAGGAGATGCCACTATGCCTTGGTCATGAAGAGAGCGGATTTCACTTTCACTGTAGCCCAGGTACTCATGTAGTACCTGCGCCGTGTGTTGTCCCAGCAGGGGAGGACAGGTCGAATCAGTAAGCATTCTCTCACCGTCATACTCGACGGCTGGACCTGAAATGAATTGTATAAGTCATATTTTCTAGAATTTTTTCTGTGCCAATTCTACAGTTTTAAAAGAAACTGAGTGCTTATGGTGCTAATGCGAATCTATTGGTTTAAAACTTTGATTTAAAACATTGATCAAAAACCTAGTTGGTGGTGACAAACAAACCAGCAAATAACTGACAATTGAGTCTCCACTATCGTAGCTGACTTTAATGCATAATCCATTACTTTTCTTAGTTATTTTTATTCATCTGGGCCCAAGTTGTTTAAAGGTCGATTAGCTCAAACCCAGCTCAAACTAAGTACTTGTTTCCAACTTTACAGAGACTGCTCTGTGCCGTAAACCTGGAATTGGCAAGTATCCGTGGAAAATCTTGCTTGAATTTTAGATTGACCCAGGGTTAAAGTTAACCAGCCTTTGAACAGCCCAGGAGTGGACGTTGTGTGTAATATCAGATGACACGTGGTCTCACTGTCAATAACTAAACAACATAAGAACAAAACCAACAAACCTGGCACTCTAACAGTCCCTGCAACTGGATGATCAAACTCTTGCACCATTTTCTTATACTGAACCTGCAATGGACAAGGTGACCATCAAGAGATTTCAACTGGCATGCTTGACCCGTTTCAACTTTTCTTCCCTAGTCCCTCCGCAAAGTAAACCAATCCTTTTCTGTTTTCTTTTGTTATTCTGATGTACAAATTCCTCTGAGAATTTTGAAACAATAGGTGTGATTTCTTGGACGAAAAAGACGCCTCAAAGGTTTTTGGTAGTTATAGTAAAATGTCCAAGCAATGAGTTTGACAACTAAAATTTTGAAAAAACACTAGGCAGAACAGGTAAGAAAGCTTTTTTGTTTTATAAATAAATCCTAATATCTTGTACTCCTGTTAAAGTGCCTGTGAAATGAAAAATTGCTAAATGAAAAACAGCGGTGAAAAAATTTCGTCAAAATCTTTGATGGTTCTCGAGATATTAACATTTACACGTTTTAAACTGATGACGTCACAAGTGTGACAGTCAAACTTGCATTTTTTTAAATCTGCTGCAAATCCATAACCTTTGGTGAACTAAAACCAAACTTAGGCTAATGATGTGTCTCGAGGTTTTCTTCAGAATTGTTACTAATTTTCGTGTCATGACAACAAACTGGGTTTCAGGCTCCAAATAAGAATTTTTGAATTATATGGGTTTTCCCGTCAAACCAGAAGTTGTGAAACAATTAACAACATAATTTCTGTTCTTCTTATCGTGTAAAAGAAAAAACAAAGATTTGGTTTAATTGCCTTGGTGAAAGTTTTTGGAATAGCAGAAAGTTTGTTTTATAAGGAACGGGGGTCTGGAACCGAGTTTGCTGCCGTGACGATGTGAAATTACCACTGCTCTGAAGAAAACCTCAAGGTACATCATCAGACCAAGTTTGGTTTTAATTCCTCCAAAGGTTATGGATTTGCAGCAGATTTTAAAAAAAGCAAAAAAAAAATAAAAGATTTTGATAATTTTTTTTACATCTATTACTCATTTAGCAAGGTCTATCCGCTGATATAATAAAATTTTTCATTTCATATGCACTTTAAATGAATTCCAGATTCTTTCCAACCCAGTACCGTTCCCAACCGAAAACCATCCTCTATTATTTTGAGAACTAATGATTTTGGGAAACAATCAGGTACGACGTTTACAGTTATAATATGTTTTTATCTCATTATCAAGATCGACAAAAATTTAGACCTGATTTTGCATAATGAGTACAATTTAACTATCTTACTTGTGGGTCCTCGAAAACCTCTCTGATGCTGTTAATCGGCCCATAGGGGACACTCGTCCCTTTCAGCAGCTTCTCCCACTCGGCCGTCGATCGCTCACTAAACCTGATTCCGAAAATTGTGGAGTTGGCGAGTTAGCTCGGCAATATCAACAACGTCAGCTTGTTTCGAAAAAGAAACGCTTCTGGTTTTTCCTTTTGACCACGCTTGGCTCTTTGGATTTCTCTTTTTTCCGAGTAACGCATTGTGAAAAGAAAAGAACCTAACGTTTCCCATTCTTAAAGGTCATTCTCGTGGTCGCAAGAACTACAAATAAAGTTTTTCAAATTCTAATTTTCAAGGCGACGGCGTTCATGCAGATGACCAGCACGGTGCATTGTAACATGCAGCTATTGTTTTCACTATTGTCCTCTGCCTTGGTCGTCGGCTTTGCCGTCCTCGTTGCATAAGGTTCGGAATAGGGAGTTTGAGATACCACAGAGAAGGCTTTTAAAACACAAACTTTTTCGATCACTTACGGCTAGTTTGCTTTCTCTTTAGTCCGAGTTACGTTTTTCGAACGGAAAAATAGATAGCGTTTTGTTAGAAGCTATAAATGAAAATTGGTAAAATTTTCTGTAGTTCGTTCGCGTGGCCGTGAAAACTTAAAACTAAGCTTCTCATGTTGTAGTTTTCAAGACGACAGCGTGCAGGTGGCCAGCTCGGTGCATTCCAACGTGCAGCTAATTGTATTCACTATCGTTTTCTGCCGTCGTCGTCGGTGTTGCCGAACTCGTATCTTAAACTCCCTAATGACGATGACAAGGGTTGGAGGTGAAAACGAAACACTTGCTGTCACATTTCAGTCTCCGTTTTCATAAGCATGAAAAAAATGAGATTGAAGAATATAAAATAGTTTCCGTGTTTGTGTAACCCAGGCCCGTCGGAAGGGTGGAAGAAGGGGGGGGGGGATAGGGGGGGAGCGGCCCCCCAATAATTTTTTGTCATTCACAGTTTCCACGTCAGATTAATTTAACGCCGACTGCGTCTCTATGCTATGCTCACAGCCCCCTCCGTCCCCCATATCACATTCGTTCCAACGGCCCTGTAACCTGATGTACTACAGTATGTGGTAGGTTGGAAAAAAACGAAGTCATAAACGAAAGGAGAACGAGCAGATGAAAAATATGTTTACCAGGAGTCCCGTGGGTACTTTTATAAAATGGGCTACATCTTCATAAGTAAGCTAATGCATTTCTTTCCAGTTCACTCATTTCTTTCTAGTTGAAACATTTCTGTTTTTAAATTCTAGAAAAATTCTACATGGGGAACATTGAAAAATCAAAAGGTTTTCTTCGCTTTTGTTTTGGAGTTCTATGATTGGTTTAATTATTATAGCACAAAAGAAAAATTGCTTTAAATTAGAGTTGCTCCGCTTTTTACTTCAAAACTATGTTGTATACTAGTCGATGTATTCTCAGTATGAAAATTTTAACATTCTTGTGTGGGAAAAGTTAAAAGCCGCAGAACAAGGGTAGGTTGCCTAGTTTCTACACGGATCTTTACTTTAAAAAGTCTTTAATTGGTAAAATCGCTCCCAGAGGTAAAAAAATTAATTCTATATATTCTTGGGATATTCATTGAGTCTTATGCTACTCGCGTCTTGTCTGTTTATTCCTTTCTGTTGAGCGTACTGGCGCAGTGGCCGAGCGGTTAGCGTGTTCAGCTCGTAATCCTAGGGTCGCGAGTTCGAGCCCCGGCCAGACCACTGTGTTGTGTCCTTGAACAAGGAACTTTACCCGAATTTGTTCTAGTCGACTCAGCTGTATAAGTGAGTAACAGTTCTGCTGGGAGCTAACCTGCGATAGATTAGTGTCCTGTTCAGGGGAAGTCAAAGACTCTCATCCGCTTAACACTACAGAAACCGGAGATAAGTACCGGCCTAATGAGTCAGTAGGCTCAAGAAAGGATTTAGCTTTAGCTTAGTGCAAGTCAGTGGAAGAAGCCTGGGTACAACTTTCAAGCCACGTGACACCCTGTTAGATATCCTCTTTAAAACTGTTTTTCGACCAATCAGAGCTTGCATTCTATTAAGCTTATTCTATAATAAGGCATTTTCACAGTCATGCGCAGTGTGTATATCCCACTGTTTTGGCGGACCACAGGTCTTATAAATGTTATGGTTTCCGAAATATAAAATTGTTTTGCCTTTGTATGTATTTCATAATGATTTGCAGTGTTTATTACTTATTGTTTTGTTCTGGCGACAGAATTTGGTCACGTTTGTAAGACTTTAGGCCCGCCAAAACAGTGGGATATACGCACTGCGCATGAGTGTGAAAATGCCTAATTGTAAACACTAGTCAAACCAACATACCTCTCCTTGAGAATTGGAACCAGTATTTTTCTGTTCTTTACTCGAAGACCGTTTGTCAGGAAGCGAGGATCCTCTGCTAATTCTTTCAAATCTAAAATCTTCACAATAAAATTGAAAATTATATAAAAATAAATTTAAATTTATGTATGAATGAATAGATAAATGAATAAATGAATGAATGAGTGCATAACTGAAAAGCAAAAAACTGGTGATCAGGAAAACAAAATTATGTACATAGTTTATTTTTTACCTTATTTATACTGACGTGTCAAATCCCTACACCAACACTTGAGATGTTTACGGGAATCACACTTTTTACTATCATTTTTTGGTTAACCGACATCAGGCCAGCCAAGCTTCACACATTTGGCGTGAATTTCACGCATATTTTATCTCATTCGCACACCACAGTCGTATTTCTGAAAATCGACGATTTTCACGCTTTTTTGGTGTTAACTCCCGCATTCTTCTTCGATTTCTTTAATTTTAGTTTTTAAGTGTGTTTTTAGTATGGTGAAAACGAAATTCAAGTAACATCGCGTTGTTTCCCCGTCTTGTCTTACAGATGCAGGGAGTGCAGATTCTGCTCGCTAAAACATTTAAACAAGGACCGCGCTTTTAAAGGGATAGCTTCTTCCCTTCTTTCTGACGTAACCGGTACTGCATCCGTTATTTAAAATTGCGAACGAAGCGAGGAATAAAATGTTTGATAACAGACCATATTTTTCTAAAGATATCGTGTTAGTCCACACCAATAGTTCTTCTATGAACAAATTGTTAATTTCCTACACAAAATTTAAAATTTCCTTCCTCTAAAAGCTCGAGCAACAACTCACAGCACACGGTGAGTCGTACTTAGGACTTCTAGCGGTGATTTTCAGTTACACCAAGGATCTTTCCGAACTTATTTGCAAAATTTAGATTTGGAAAAAACAAGTAATCTTGAATGACTAATGATTTAAAAACTAAAAGTCCTCGAACGTAATTTATTCAATTTCCGGTACACAACCGTACCGTGATATGCTGAAACCTCGTTAGATGAAATGACTGGCGGCTTGGACAGGCCAACGATCCTTTTAATGAACAGTTAGACAATTACCTCTGAAACTAACCAACAAAACTTGGTTACCCGTCCAAAAACTAGGGTGAAAACTGCCGAAATCATCATAATCATCATTTGATTTAAGTCAGGAGTTTTCCATTTTTCAAGGGGTTACTGACTCTACCTCCATGACCTGGCGTAACATCTCCACATAACTCGATCGCTTGCGTCCTTAAAGCTCAAACCAACCCTGTGACATTCCCTCTCCATCAATATTTTCTAACTCATCTTTGGTCTTCTTTTTCCTCTTGTACCTTCAATCTCAAAATTCCATGTTTGTTTCACACACTTGTGATCACTCTTTCTCAATACATGACCTAACCATCTCAAACTTCCTTGTCTAACAACTTCAACAAATGTATCCTTCAGTCCTAATCTTTCCATCAACTCTCTTGTGTTTATTCTTCCAACTTCAACCACACATCTTTTGAACCATACGTCTTGACGCTCTTCTCAAAATATCTTCTTCAGCGGATGTTACAACCCACGTTTCCGATCCGTATGTCATGACAGGTCTTACACAAGTCCTGTAGATTCTTCCTTTAAGATTCCAAGTGTACCTTTTCCCACACAACATAGAAGAAATAGTTTTAAATGCCTTCTATCCCAGAACTACTCTTCTTGCCATAGCCAGTTCACTACCCCCACTAATAACAGAATTATCCACTCTTTCTAGCTCGCTCAAGCTGTCGTCCGTTGGTGGATACTGTTCTTCGTTTTCAGCAAATCGTCTAGTGCAAACTATACATGTGAATTTTCTATTCATTTTATCTGTCACTCTCTTTACCTTAGCACAGCTCGTGTATGAATCCATTTCTGACAAGTTTTACATCGAATAAATTGATCTTCTAGTTCTTCCATTGTTTCTGCCATTAGCACTAAATCTTTCGCATACACCTTTTCTTCCCTCTTCAGAAAGCACATCTAAGTCGCAAACAAGAGTGGTGGAAGTACCGACCCTTAATGAACGCCAACACCAACGTCAAACTCTTCTATGCACCCCTCTTCAACCTGCACTCTCGTCTTTGCACCCTTATACAACTTCATGACTGCTCGAACTAAGCCCTCAGGCACATTCCTCTTCCGCAATACCCATTCAATGACTTTTCTTGGAACCCGATTAAATACTTTCTCCAAACCAACAAAGCAAAAGAATAACTTCTTTTTTATTCAAATGTAGCACTCTTGCAATCTTCGTACAGTGAATAAAGCGTCCACTGTCCCTTTACCAGGCATGAAACCAAACTGCATTTTATCAATTATCACGACAATCCTCGACTTCTTCTCCAATAATCTTTCTACGACTTTTGTATCATGCTCCAACTGCTTAACTCCTCGATAATTACCACACTCCATAGCACTACCTTTATTCTTATAAATAGGAACTGTATTCATTGTCCAGTCCTCATCACCTCCATTTAGGATTCCGTTTGCTATCTCAAGAATTGCTTGCTTTCCGTGATAAGAAGCATCTAGGAACTCTTTGACAATTCCAGTTGGTCAATCAGCCTTAACATTCCTCATACTTCCCAATGTTTTTGGTACGTCCTCCATAGCAAATGCCTCCACTGGACCTTCCACTTTGTCAGCATCCACAACACCATTCAAATGATTCTCCTCACTCATAATAGCTTTCATGTGTTCTTTCCAATCTACAATTTTTCTATCCTTAACTTTTATACAATTAGCACCTGTAATGTCACGAGAATCTTTTTTCATCATTCTCAGTTTCCCAAACATCGCATTCCTGTTATTCTCTATTTCATCTAGTTCCTTTTCTGCTTCCATCTTCATTGCTTTAGCTACTGCTTTCTTGGCCATTTTCTTATCTCTGGTATGACATGACTTTTGTTCAATGGATGGCTGTTTTTCCATTTTTTAAAACTCTTCTTCTTCTTGGCAATAGCATCCTGAACATCTTAAAAAACAAAACTTACTTTCGGGTTCAGAGTTTGAGGATCGAATAATTTATAGCGTTTTTCCGCTAAGAATGTTTTTGGGGGAGGGGGCATGTATACGGCCGTGAAAAAATTCACGCATTTTCATTGGCAAAGCTTGGCTGGTCTGGCCATAACAACCAAAATGGACGCTATTTAAAACAGCTAGTGTGTGCTCTAATTTTAAGGGCTTTCAAATTCATTTACAGGTTGTAGCTGCAACGTTCACCTTAGGTAGCCTGTTCCTTTACACACCTTGCACAGCTCTTTGAAAAGTTTGTCATTTCCCCCTCCTACCACTATGTAGCCATCACATGTCTTGAATGCCTGGAAGAAAAAAAACAGATGGCTGTCTACAAGCTACTGATTCTAAAACCTTAAGCAAGCCAAGGGATGTTGACCCATGCCAAACCTTTTTGACATCTCCCAAGGAGTCGCCCTTCCTATAGGAAATGCCCCTCCCTCCCCTAGGTTAAACCACAGATAAAATAAGAATACCAAAAGGTACACTTTTACCAAGAATACGTACTCGTAGAATATGAAACTACACCCAATGGATAAGCACACCCGGGGGTAAGCACCCCAGGATATGAATGCACTAGGATATGTACCCACCTAGAGGATAAGAAACCCCCATGGATAAACTTATGTAATACCCTAGATTAAGCACCCCTAAGATAAGAGTCCCTCCTAGGTTATGCACCCCCTTGATCAAGCACCTCACCTCAAGGATAAGAATGTCCTAATCCCCATAAAAATGCAACAACCCCTGCATCATTACCATCCTAGAAAAGGCCCTCTTGCCATCTCCAGAATAAACACCAACCTCCTTAGCTGATTTTCAAAGAAGTTCAAGGAAATTCGCAGTGTTTGAAAGAGCAGGTGCATAACATCTGTAGAACTGTGATTCAATTTGAAGAATAAATGCAAGGAAAAAACTTGAATTATATCTTGTTAATAAATAAGCAAAAAATCAATTATTAGTATACTATCCAATTATTAGTATACTAAGTACTAGCTGTACTTAGCCAAACCTGATAAGGTACTATGCTATGATGGGCAGTCCCATAACGGCCTGTCTGGAAACCAGCTGTAAGATAGCTTGTACCCACATGAGTCAACAATGAAACCTGCAGCGCACAAACAAACATTAACAAACAGTTAGCTGAAATAATGCACAACAAAAGGTGAAAACTGGCCAGCTGTTAGTATTACATAATATTTAAATATCAACAAATGAGCATCTTTTACCCATTCTGGAGTTGGAAATTAATTAATAAAACATTTTGATTTAAAAATCAAAAGAGATTAACTTTAAATTGTCAGTTTTTCTCTGAGGTACTAAGAACAGAAAACAAGAAAGCAAAATACAATTTTCAACTCATTGAGTCTAATAAATAAATTTAACACTTACATTTAAAATGCACCTGTCAAATCAATTTGATGTGATGTATTCCCATTCTAACATAAAGTTGATCCAAAAACACCCTAAATATCCTACAGAAAGAGACTGAGAACTAACTGATAGGCAAAACAAGTTTTCAAGGTTGGTAATCAGAAGTTCCACAGAGAGGCCCACTGGAGTAAAACATATCAAGTGCACATCACTTATCACAGGCAGCCCAAGCTAAGTGTAAGTTGATCGATCAGTTGAATCAATTTCACAATAGCAGCAATTTGTATGCCAGTATAGAGTATGCAATAGACAAATAAAGTTTCAGGATTATTGTACTTCTACTTCATACAAATGTCACAAATAAATTATTTCATACATTAATAAATTACTTCATACATTATTTCATCATTCTTGTCTCCTTTTGCCTCACTGGTACTTTTAAGGGCTTTCAGAAGTCATCTAGAGGTGAAAAGGAATTCGGAGGTTCCCCCAGGAAAGAAAGAGAGAAACCTCTGAATTACTTATAAAGCCCTTAAATGTATGAGCAAGATAAATGGAGACAACAATTGTGGTAAACAAGCTTTATTTGTGATATTTGCATAAAATAGAAAATTATAAAAACCATGAAAGCATTAATTATCCCATACAGTCCACACAAACCTCTATTGTCCATTGTAAACCCAAATCATTAGATTAGTACCTAGTTCGGGTTAGCTGTACCTGTGCACTAATTATTAAAAGCTTACTGCATACTTGAGATGATAACAATGAGCAGTCAATCTTCTGTCCCATTCCTGTCCTTTGTCTCTGTATCAAAGCAGCCATAACTGCACCATGAGCATATAACCCAGTTGTCAAATCAGTCATTGCTATTCCAACTCTACATGGATCACCATCCTGCAGTGATTATCACACCAGAAACAAAAATAACAACACTGTTTGATTGTCAGTCTGGAAATAGATTAGGGTTTCAGTTTTATTTGGTTCAATAAACTCAGGCAATGGTAAGCTTCTACCCTTATTAAAATATGGTACTAATGGTTTGTGCCTTATCCAATTAGCCTGTAAAGCAAGTGCAAAAGGGTGGGGAGGGATAGCCAGTTGGTATTTAGGCACCAGTCTGTTGTGGCCCAGGTTTGATTGCCATTGCCAGACCTTCACTCAGGGTTTTAAAATAAATGAGAAGGTGCTGTATTTGCTTCAAAATCTGCAAACGGTTAGATCATCACATCTTCTCAGAAAATGACACTAAACCATAGTTCCTGAGTGGCAGACCTCAAAGGGGACCTTCAGTCCTATTGCCTGTTTGCCTGTGACTCCTTGGGTCAAAAATGTTAATAAAAAATGTAATTAAAATGGCCAGTGCCTCGTCTTCTTTTTTAATGTTCATCTCCAATAGCCTCCTCCTCTCTCCCCACTTTTGCACTTGTTACACAGGCTACATCCAATAAGATCAAGGACAAGTTATTGGGCAAGTCATTAAGCATGCAATAACGATTCTACACCAACAGATGCTGCAGAAGATAATCACCTCTGGTCCTGTAATGTGCATCAGGCCACCAACTGCTGCTGCAACAACATCATACCCTGCCTTATGGCCATGTGGCCCCCCTGGACCATATCCAGTGATCGAACAGTAGATTAGTGATGGTGCCATCTCTTTCAGCTGTTCATATCCAAGACCGAACTTTTCGAGTTTACCAGGTAGATAGTTTTCCATTAAGATGTCACTTTGCATTGCCAACTAAAAATTTTAAATCAAACAGTTAAGAATTTACAAAATGTGGCCACTATATAATGCATATAATTAATAATGCACATAAGCTGCAACTGAAGGCAACCATAACTCCATTTCTGCCAAGTCTATGGATTTAACATTATAAATTAAACCAATTCAAGTCTAACAATGTCTCGTGAATGCTATCTCCCCCAGTTTAAACTATTTTTAAATAACTAAAATTTTTTCATAAAATATTTTATACAGCCATTTCACTGCATCATTTTTTACTGAGCGGTTAAAGTGCTCGACTCCTGATCTTAGGGTTATGAGGTTGAGCCCTGGTAAGATCACTATCTAAGTCCTTGAGCAAGACACTTTACCCAACTTGTTCCAGTCAGCTCAGCTGTATAAATGGATACCAGCTTCTGCTTGAGTCTAACCTGCGATAGATTAGTGTCCTGTCCAGGGGGAGTCAAAGACTTTCATCTGCTCAGCACTACAGAAACCAGAGATATTAGTGCTGGCCTTATGAGCAACTAAGGCTCGAGGAAGATTGGGACTTAGCTTAGCTATACATAATCTTAAGAAAAGTTGCAAACCTTTTGAACAATATCTGCACCATTAGAATCTTGTATGTTCACAGCTATGCTCTAGAGAAGAAATTAGCAAAAAATAAAGTTTAGTACAAAAAAACTTAAAGCATAAGTATATTAATAATAATAATAATTTCAATACTAATAACTAATAACTAACATCTAAAATATCAGCACCTTACAAATCTGACAGTGGTGATTTAAAACTATAAATATTTTGAGCGGATCAAAAACTAGCAATTGTGCCAACTTGCCATGCTAACTTAACCAATGCAAGTGAACAATTTTCTTTTCCTTTTGTTTTCAGAATCAACAAGTTGTTTATAAATAAAAAACTGAATAAATTGCATTTGTTTGCCATAAAGTACATACCTCTAATATAGGTTATCGAATTAAACCAATTTTACACTTAGTTTAGCAAATTACTTTTAATTATCCTATTAAAATACTTTTGAAACGAGAACATTTGGAACTATTAAAAAAATCAATCAAACTGAGTACAAAAATAAGTAAACCCATATAATTTAATATGTACCTTTTTATTTCGATTTACAGACAAAAAGTAAGTACTCTCTGTTTCATTAACAAATGGAGGACCCCATTCTCTTGTGTCATCTCCTTTACCTGAAACAACAGTGTGAACACAAAGGTGTTTACACAGGCATAGTAAGTTGTTTCATATCCTTGTATTGACACTGAAATATCAAACAACATCTAACATATAGAAGGAAAGATAAGTATAAGGTGTGTGTATATTGTATTGTTAGAGATGTAACATTTTAATCTTGATTTTAATTTTACCAGGGTGGGTTTTGTGGTGGCTTTGGGAAGTGTGGTGTAGGTGGGGTCAGGTGCGGTGGCGAATCACATCGAAGATGGGCTGAGAACCACTGGGGCTCTCCTGATCATCGTGGTCAGCTGTTGGGGACCCGTGCAGTACGCTACGGCTGTCACTTGTGCCATTATTGTGCTTCTGGAAGCTGATGCAAAACTTGCCCTGCTCATTATTACTATATTCAAAACTAAACTTTTAAATGAATATTAGTTAATTGAATTTTTTTTTTATTTTATATATTTTCATATATAGATATTTGTAACTTCTTATATACGTAAATAATTCTTTTTAACTTCCTTCTTAGTACACCTGTAAACTAGCTGTTCAGCTAATTAAGAGTGTATAATAAAGTTTTATCTTTTATCTTTATCTATATCTGTACCAACTAAATGATTTTATTTTTGAACGGGAATATAAACACTAGTAAAGTCGATGCCATTGAAATACCTGGTCTTTCCACTTTTATGACATCTGCCCCCAAATCACTGAGAAGCATTGTTGCAAAAGGCCCAGCTAAAACTCTGTAGAAATTATATTTATTTGTAAATAAAATATAAGATTTCATAACAATGTAACAATAAATTCACGTATAAATTAATTATATTGCCTCAAAGATCTTTAAAATCATGAAACAGTGATAAAAGGATGGTGTGATGTATTTAATTTACTAGCTAACTTTTAAAGAACTGTTACAAGGTGAATATGATATAATAAATTATAGCAAAAAATGATCATTATTAACTATATATGTTATCATTATAATCACAAATTAAAAACTCCACCTTTTGTTGAATTGTTTTTTATTGAAGTATTCAAACTAGTTAATTATAATTTATATATACTATTCTACTGTGATGCATGATTCTTGAACATTTTACACATTAAAGATATTAGTACCAATGAATAAATTATAACAAATAAAATTATTATCATTAACAATATCACTGTCACCCTGCATGATAATGGGTATGGATGTTCCAGGACAGTTACAAAAATGATCCTGTCAACTGTATGTGAAAGTTAACTAAGGTCCATATTTTTAACCCTAAATTAAAAAGGTATAACCATTGCCATCTTTAAGAAAAAAACCCGATTTTTTTAAACTTATTTGACACTGTTTAAAACTGTATAATGAGAGTAAGAGTAAGTGAGAGTAAAGTTTGAAAACTGACTCTCTAAAAGGCATGGTGCATGGGGGTTTGGGGGGGGGGAGGGACAGATCCCCAAATAATTTTCTGGCTCACAACAACAACTTTTAAATAGGAATTTCAGATTTCAAAACAAGCTATAAAAGTTTTCACTTTGTCCCCCAATAAGTTTTTTTCTTGTGTTTCTCATGTGGTGTCAGTTAGAAACCCTAAAAGATATGCCTGTGAGTCATATTTTGCTCCTTAAAAGGCCTGCTGAGCAACTTTATCCACTTTAAGGGTTTTTCCCCATTATCACTGTTAAGTCCATTATCATAATATATCAATTATATATAAACTAATTTAACACTACCTTGTAAGATCTAGGACCCTTAAACCAGTCAGGGGGGCGCCTGTCATCCATCTTCTAAAGATATCTAAAAATCATGCAAAATCAAAATCATTCAGAGCGGGAAAAAGGTCTTGCTGCAATTTTAAAATCTTTGAAGTGGTTCTCCTTCCCTTTTCGGAATTAAACATTCTGATTTCATCCTACAACCAAAACGTGAGATTGTGCTCGTACACTGTATGGTAGAAAATCTTTGTGGTGCCAAAATAAAGCGATGTATAACATTATATATAGATTAGTACACCAACCTACAACACGAGAAGTTTGCCCCAAAGTTGAAGGACTCTTACTTTGTTTTGAAACCAGAAATATAGACCTTCTCATACTCATTCCACTCGAATGAATCGCTTTATTCCTATTTCGCGGAACGAGTACGAGTGATCGACCAAAATTAGGGCCCACTCCCCGAACCACTCACTGTCAATAAATCAATATGGCGGCTCCAGAGGTCAGTACAACAATCATTCGAAGAAACAGGCCAGGAACAAAATCGGCGGTAACTATTCGTTATTGAGCATTTTCAGTCGAATAATCAAAGAGAAAAAGAGAGCGATTTTTTTATGGTTGCCGATGTTGGAGATAGTATTGGTTATATGAGCGGTTAACCCAGTGAACAAACGATTCGGTTGACAGTATAATGTGATTTTAAGATCATTTAATTTTGTTCTAGGATCTTTATTGCTGGCCAGATGAACCTTTTGAAGAGATGGATAGCACCCTTGCAGTACAACAGGTATTAAAGCTGAATGTCTCTCCAGCCAGCACCTTCATCATCAAACAAATTAAAAGCAATTTAAGCTTAAACTTGCAAGCTTCACTCGCCTGTCAGTGGGCGAAATCCTTTTGGTTCCTAGCTTATACTTTCACACAAAACAAAATAAGTTTTAACTAGCGCAAAGTTAAAGGAAGATTGTTTTTATTATTTTTTCTACTTTAAAAGATATAAGAACAGCTGTACATGTTTAAATGCTGCAACCCGAAATAAGATAACCACCTAAATTAAACGTCGGTTTAAAATTTTAATGACGTCGTTAAGATCTTAGATCTGTTTTACTTTGCAAAATATAGCTTCAGAGGTTTGACTGAAATATAGTTGTTTTAAGGTATAAAATTTTTTCATATTTAAACCAGCATAAGCTACATGAGAAACAAGAATGGTGGTGATGATGATGACGAAGCTGACAGAAATTATGATGAGAGTAAAAAATTAATGTTACTTTTCCCCCTTAACACCTAGAAATTAGATTTAGATATTTTAGTATACAAATAATGTACAGAGGAGACTGAAAAAAGACTTTGTACATGCCTGTTACATTAATTTTACCAAAACATAGTTAACATCAGGCTCGCTGTCTGATCAGTCTGAAGTCATTTATTATTTTAATTCTCTTGCTGTTTAGTACATTCAGCAGCAAATTCGCAATGAATACTCAAACATTGATGCAATCCTTGAGCCACCTGAAGGTCAGGATGAGGGTGTATGGAAGTATGAACATTTGAGGTGAGACCATTTACTTATTATTAGACAGATGCTTAGAGCACATATAGTTCACATTATAATTTCGTTCCATTAAAAAAATCAAAGCTTGTTCAAAGACTCTGAGTTTCTTTGTTAAGAAATTTAGTATCCAAAAGACCACTGACTAAATTACTTCAACACAGAGCTCTGTAACTAACGTAATGCTTCAATATAAATGAGTGACAACTTTCTTATTTCTGTGTAATAATAATAAAGTTTATTATTATTTTTTTGACAATGAGTCAAGTAACTAAATTTAGAAGTCAGTGAAATGTAATCACTAGTACAGTATCAGGGCTCGAAATATTTTTTTCTAGTGGCCAGCTGGAAACCAGAGGCAAAAATTTGGAAGCCTGAGTAAAAGCTCTAGTAGCCAAATATTATTTCCAATGTGTAGCCATACTATGTCTCTCTCTGTAGCTGTGTGAACAAGAGTAATTGCATTTGTTTCCAGGTTTGTTGTCTTAAGAAAACAGATAAGATTCATTTGTTTATCACACTGTTTATCATTTTTCTTTGAAACAATAACTCTTAGTTAATCAAGTGCAAAGGTTCTGCACAATCTTGTTGTAGCCAGCTGGCTACAAGTTCTAAAAATCATGTAGCCAGTGTTCTTTTCTGGTAGCATATATTGGCACCTATATACAGGTGGCAAGTTTGAGCCCTGAGTAACCATGCCCTTTTGTGGCAGTAAGCAACATTTTCTTGTAGTTTCTTAAAATTCAACTCAAGAGTTGAGTTCTGCTAACCCACTGATGGGTGCCCCAGTATGATTACTCAACTACAATTGTACAGCATTTCAAGAATTAATTTATTGAAAAATGTACTAGGTTATAAATACCTGTTTAGCAACTGTATTTCAAGTTAAAACTTGAAGTATTATAATTATGATAAATAAATTATCGTCGCCTTGAGATGATGGGAAAAGCTGACGTTTCGAGCGTTAGCCCTTCGTCTGAGCAT